>JANIMW010027097.1:9812-31568 GCA_024582635.1 Todiramphus saurophagus | reverse complement strand
AACAACAGTGGAAGTTAAGACCAGTCCCTGCTGCCCGCTGGGAAAGGAGATGGAGCTCTAGCTGCATTCCTGACATCAGGGAAGGGGGAGATGGAGCTACAGCTGCATTCCTGACATCGGGGAAGGGGGAGATGGAGCTCTAGCTGCATTCCTGACATCAGGAAAGGGGCGGCGAGCACCATGGATTTGCTGTAGGCCAGGAGCTCTATAATTCCGTTAGCATTTTAGATGAACTCTGGCACTTGCACAGCTTTGCATTCCTGCATGCACACACTTGCCCATAAATGTTAAAATGTCTTCTATTTTCAGCACCAGCGAGCTAACCTCCAGTGAGCGAAGCACCAGGGAGCAGAGGCACCACTTAGAATAGATTAAATTCCAGCCGCAAAGAAACATTGTTTGGATGGGGTTTTTTTTTCCTTGCAGGAGACACTGTGCTCTGTTTCTTCAAACCCCAGAGTATGAGTAAAACTTCAATTATTGAGGCAAATAGCTTGGGGAGTTTCAAATAAGGAGTAGACAATGATATGAATAAGAATAGGTAGGAGGAAAAGAGAAGGGCTATCAGGCTGCCTGCATCTGCTTACGGATTCATCGCCAGTGTACAAGTCAGGGACAAATCCCAGCAGCACTGCCACGGGGGAATGTCTCTGCATGAGCAGCACTACCTCCTGCAGCAGGGACCTTGGTCGCTAATTGGACACGTTTTAAAGACACCTTTGTTTTCCAGGGGGTGGTCATTTTGCTCTGACACCCGGATTCCTTTGTGATGTGAAGAGGTGATGCCTTAAAGAGTTAAATGCTTTTGAGTTCCCGTTCCCTCTGAAACAAGAAGTAAGGTGCTGATCACCTGGGACTAACCTGAGCTCTTACTCCTCTCTGGAGACATTCCAAACCCACCTGGACAATGCATTCCTGTGTGACCTTCTCTAGGTGAACCTGCCTTGGCAGGGGGCTTGGACCAGACGATCTCCAGAGGTCCCTTCCAACCCCTACCATGCTGGGACTCTGTGACTCTGTTACATTTTGAGTTCTAATATCTACAGTAATTATTCCCTAGCACCAGAGAAGAGGGGAACCCAGACCCTTTTGGCCTTTGCACTGTGCAAGTGTTAACGTGCCACAGCATCTGGGGGAAGAGATTCATCTTTAGGTTTATCTTGGCTTACCCTAAGTGCCTGCCTTTGTGGAATACCAGGCTGCTCTTATGAGATGTGCAGATCTCTGAGGGCTACTCACAGTAAAAGCTTAACTTGGATGTCCTGAATCATTGCCCGGAGGTTTCTCTGTCCTTGCACTGACTCTGAGGAGACCCGAAGCAGACTGAGTATCCAACTGAAGCCTTGGGTCATCAATGCACAGCCTTTGCTGGCTCTGCCCTCTTTAACCAGTTCCCCTTCTCTCACCCCTGTCTGCTTCTTCCCAGGTCTGCTCTACCTCTCAGTTGTGCCAGCCCAGCTCTCTTTGGGACCATGCTGGAATACATCTGAGTGGTTTTTAGGATGTTACCCAAATATTTCTGGCCTTACACAGTT
The DNA here is from genome assembly GCA_024582635.1 of Todiramphus saurophagus. Taxonomy (NCBI): domain Eukaryota; kingdom Metazoa; phylum Chordata; class Aves; order Coraciiformes; family Alcedinidae; genus Todiramphus; species Todiramphus saurophagus. The sequence continues at coordinate 30,033 of JANIMW010027097.1, read as the reverse complement.
CTGTTCTCCTCCTCAAAGTCACAACGTGCATTGAAACCAATCTGTAGCTTTCTGGATGCTTCACAGATGTCAGCAGCATGCCCACCGAGGCCAGTCAGAGCTCATCATGCAGAAATTGTCTCCCTCTTCCTAAAATGGGGCTACTTTCCCAATACACAGGGGAGGCATTTCTGTTCGATTATGTCATTATAAGATTCGTGACACAGAGAGGAACGATGTTGATTCTTTCCAGCAGAAGGAACACGTACACACTCCAGTGAGAATGACATTGTTCCCTCTGTGCTTTGTGACATGACAGTTACTGAGAGGATAAACTCAGAAGAATGGCTCTAGATAAATCTTTATCTAAATTATCAGCAAAGAGTTTCTCTCTCACTCTTTCCCTCATTTCATAGACCATTGACCAATATTCCCATGCAGCCATCTTTTAACAGACAAGAAAGATTTCCTCCTAGGCAAGGGGAAAATAAATGAAAAGATTATTTGCTTGGACAGATCATCTGGAGCAGGAAAATCATTTGGGATTCTTTATTCAGCAGAAGAAGCGGAGGAGCCGATGACAGAAAATTGCTTGTAACCCAGGAGACATATCACACCCTGCTTGACAAAGCACTTCTGGTCCCTACGGGACCTCTGCTCATGCTTTTTGTGGTTGTGATACCAAAATAGATGGGTTTTCCTTTCCAACAGCCAGCTCTGTTGTTACCACCTAGGGAAACTTCTGCTTTCATTGGGGATGCTGGGTGGGTTTCTTAGCTCCTGTGATTGAAACTGAGTAACCGTGTGTGATTTATCTCCGAGTAACAGATGCCAGGTACCCGACCGCTGAGTGGATCCCGTAGCGGTGAGGCTAGCCGTGGGCTGCCTGGGACAGGGACTGCTGGAATTCTCCCTTTCCCTCCAAACCTTGGCAGCAGGCTGGTGTGACTGGGTAGCTCAGCAGCGCCTTGGCTTTTTTCTCCAGAAGCTTAGAGGAGAAGTGCAATATATGGTTAAATGAAATCGTTTCCAGCAGCACCGTAGAGCTCCAGTGACACGTGGAACAAAGCACTGAACTAGCGCAAGCTCTCCGCCTGGTTCAAGTCTGTTCAAAATAAATGTTGTGTAATAACTTTGTCTCGGCAGATTTTATGACGTATCAGGTATCGTTTATCTTCCCAGGGCTAGCTGAAAGTTAGCACAAACCACGGGGGCTGCGCTCTGGCGAGTTTGGTAAAAGTGTGATCGTGTTGTGCTAATTCAATCACATTTATACTGCCAGATTACCTCGTGCTTTGTATAGCTGGCATTAAAGTCAAACCACAGCCTCCATGCCTGGGTAGTATTGTCTGAATAAAGGAGATGTTGCCTGGATCTACGATGAGGGGCCATTCAAGGCCAGATTTCCTAAGGAATATCTGCTTTGGGAGGCTCTGGAAGAGGCACTGGGAGATGGCTGCAGGCTGCTGGCAGTGGCACAGAACAGCCTCTGCTCCTGTGTGCTCCTGCTGCAACTGTGGGGCTTCAGTGCATCTGAAATTTAGTTTGTGATTTTTCGAGCTGGACATCCCAAAACCAAAAGCCTCAAATATCAGTGGGCTCCTCTGGAAGGGTTAGGCCTTAATCTCCCTGCTCTGATCTCCCTGCCTGTTAAAGTGGTAACATAAACGCTGCAGACAAGGTTCCCATGTAATTCCCCCCCATGTAATACAGGGCTTGTCTCTGCCACTTGGCCACCTGTGTCCACGAAACGTCTCTGACAGGAATAATCACACCGTGTCGTGGTCTGTGGCTCTGCTCCAAGGATGGAAGGTGGGCCTTGAATGAGGAAGAGGAGGGAGATCGTTTCATTGGAGAGGAGCCATTGAGGTTGTGACTGGACTCATTCGAGGGAGCTGATGAGCAGGTGCAGCAGCAATTCCTGCTCTGGCAGAAGAGAAAATCTGCTCATGTAAGCCCTAGGAGCATTGGATTCCTTTTACAGCACTTTTCTATCATCAGCATTGGCAGCTGCCTTGATTGCTGCTCACAAAGAATTCTGCTCACCTTGCTCCACAGAAAAGCTTTGCAGCTTGATGGATTTATTGGAGGACACTGGTGCATATTCTTCCATAACCTACTTTGTGCTCTCTCACCTTCCTTTCTCTTCATCAGCGCAGCTGCACAGCAGGCATGAAAAGTATATCTCCAGTACAAGATGAATATGATAGTGGGAGAATGTGAATGAAATGCACAGAGAAATTAAGAAAACGTTGTTTGATGCAGTTAATTGAAAAATGTTCCTAAATCCACTCCCTAAAGCAGAAAAAGTTTTTGCTTGTATCTACAGATTATTTTTCAAAGACACAGAAATAAACGTAGCAGGTTCATTTTTATATCTGCAAGGCAAGGAGATTTCCCTGAAAATATCATGAATTGGTTTCTACATCAGTCCTGATCTTCATTCATCTCCAAGCCTCCAAGCCACAGCAGCGGGAGGTGGAAAGACTTTGGAGTCATTTCCTTAACGATGAGGCCAAGAGCTTATGCAAAGAGCCTCACATTCTTCCGGTGGAAATACGTATTGTCATCTTTACACAATAGCCAGCTCGAGATCTTTACTGAAATGTGACAGTCAAATTCAGGAGATGAGGGAACAGAGAGAGAGAGGAAAGCAAACTTTAAATGGTGAACCTGATGACTGGAAAGACCTGCCTGCTAAAGAAGGGCTCTGCTACCCAGCACAGCACAGTCAATAACCCAGCATCCCAGAGGAAAACGACTTCATGTATTGTTCACTAGTCCTAATCTCCCCCAGAACCTTTTGAATCCAGTGATCAAATCATCACATAGGATACAGGAGATGAAAGATGTGAAGTTCCTACAAGTTTCCTGGAAACAGGTGGAAGAGACAAATCTGTTGCTGCTCCCGTGGAGAGGTGATTTACAGGGCTCACCCGGCGTGACCCCCCCCCCGGGACAGTGAGCTGTGAGGAACAGCCAAGCCTCAGGAAAGCATCGCTCGTTTTTCACCTGATTTAGTCCATCAGAGCACATAAACCTGAGGCAGGTCCCAAGGAAGCCAAGCTCATCAGCGGGTTTGCTAAACTGAGGGAAGAACCGTTGCATTTTTCACCCTTACTTGCATCCTTAGTCCCTTCAGTGAAGAAATAAGGTAAAAAGAAAAAAAAGTGAAATAAGGTCCTCATTAGAAGGAGTATAACGTATGTGGCCTTTGTGAGCATTTTTAATGAGCAGAACCGACGGGCTTTTGCAAAGAGGTTCCTCTGAAATGAACTATGTGGTGCAGAAAATCCCAAGCGTGTAGGTTACGCTCCAAGTTGTTTGCATCGCTAAAAGTGCAGAACTGAATCCCAGTTCCTCCAAACCTCAAAATGCATTTGGGTTGGTTATCCTTCTGACTAAAGAGCCTGGAGAAATTAAGATACTCAGCTGCCATAAAGGGACGTAGATCTCTTTTCCTGCCTGCTTTATGCCAGGCTTTTTTTGGTGTTCCTATGGTATTCAAAATGCTGCTGCTGCCTGAGTGTCTTAGGAAAAAAACCTGTTCCCTCGTGGAGACTTAGTAAGGAAATACCCTGTGCAGCTACTCCAGAGCTTGAGTTGTTCTTAGAAGTACTTTTACTGGTACCAAGTGTACGTTTGTCAGTATGACTGCAGCTATACTGGAAGCTCCGTCCGTTCCCAGTAGCAGTAGGACTGTGTCTGGGGAGTCTTGCTGGTGCTGAGGTGGCCTCAGCAGCTGTAGCCCAGGGCCTGGGCTCACACAGTGCCAGCTGTACTGAGGTCCTGGATCCACAATTAACCTTCTGAGGCATCAATCGATGGTAAAGATGGGCAGGATTCTGAACTTTGGCATCCAAAGTGCCCAACAAACTCACTGTCACCTTATTCTTCCCAGATTTTGCCTGGCAAATGAATAAAAGGCCTAGCAAACCATGCTGTCTTTTCACCTCCTGCTGAGTCACGTCATTCTTTCGTCTTGATGCTTTGAACAAGAAGGGACTAAAGTAATCAGCAGTTGAAACAGGAGATAGCCACAAACAGCAGCGAGCTGGCGTTAGAGCCGTGTCACAAAGCAGGACCAGGGATCTGGTGTTAGTCTCTAGCACGACAGACCCCAGCAGTCTGTTCCTGTTGCTGAGGAACAGGAGGTGGCAGCCCGATTATGAGAGAGCTCTGTGGAAATTTTTTGTCTGGAAAATAGTGACTGTTAAAGGTTTAAGAGAAGAAAAAAAAAAAAAATAATATTCTGTCAAAATCCATGTGGAGAGTGAGATGAAAGCACCCAAGTGGGCATCGGGGGGTAGGCAAGAGGCTGCCGGACACAACTCCATGCCAGGTTTCCTAGGAAAGGAATAACATTTCCAGTGCCATTCTGCACCCCTGCCCAGGCCTGCCAGGCTGCTCCCCACCTCTGCTTCTGCTGAGGCAGAGGCCGCCTGGTTTCTCAGCAGGCAGGAGGTTTGGTAGGCAGCAGCAGGGCTGCTCTGCTCAGCATCGCGCGTCGGTGCGCGGCTGGAACCTCCCAGCGTGCTCCTGCTCAGGAGAGCTTGTCTAATTTAAACCCACACAGAACATCTACTGGCCGGAGTGCTCGCTGACAGACACGTATTGCATCTCCCAGAGGCTCGAGAGGCAAGAGGGGGCACACAGGGATCTGGTTTTTCCCTAGATGGGCATAGATTAACTGGAAACAGGACTGCAGCTTCTCCCCTCTCCTGCTTGTGAGGTTTGGAGCAGCAGCACCTTCTTCTCTCGCGGCAGAGGCTGTGGCAGTGGCTGTGCAGACACCCGTGTCCAGGCAGGACGGGGTCTGCCCCATCATTCCCCACCTTGGGGTGTTAAAAAGATCCAGTCTCACTCTGAGCCTCCTTCACCTCCATGTATCTGTATGCAGACACTGGGATTCCCACAGGCACTTCCCAGCACGTGAGGCTTTGGTTCCGCGCTGTCCTTTCTGCAGTACTAAGATGTAATGCAACATAAAGTGGTGGTGGAAAGACAATCAAACCACTTCCAAAGCAACAGAAATATTTATGCCTTTTTCCACAACAATTTTGAACGATGTTGTAGCTACCTTCAGTTTCCTGGAGGGAGGACTGGCAGAAACTGGTTTAACTTGCACAGGAGGAATGTGTCTCCTCGCCCTGACATCCTGCAGAACTCTCCACATTTGATGGCCTTTTGTGTTCTGGTAATTTTGGATCCATTTGCCAGAATACCAGAGAATAGCAAATCAGCCTAGCTTGGCTGGAAGGATCGAGGGGGTTCTTGTTGCAGTTCAGAGATGAATTGATTTGATTGGAGTGAATTGTTGCCCATCTTTGTGAAACCCTTGGTGTAAACACACAAAAACCCCCAATGTAGAACATCCCCAGCAGTCAGCTCCAGGTTTACCCCTGGAAAACAGCAGCTCTGCTGAATCAAAGCACAGCTGTCCCTTGACGCCAGGCAAATATCCATCCCTGTTCCTAGCCAAAGGAAGTCATTATATTGTTAATCCCAATAGTGGGCTCGTCTAAGTTACAGAGCCAGAGATGCTGGAACCTCTTCACAGTTCTGCGCATACACTGTGCAGCCTCGGAAGAGGTGAGGGACCTTGAACAACTTCTCTGTGCCTTAAGGAAACCAGAGGTACCTGTTCAGAAAGGGGGGAGCTTGTTTTTTATTCGGTACTTTAAAAGTCACAGCTTTATAGTGTGAGGAGTAAAAGCTCTTTGAGTGGCTCTGGGTTTATTTTCTAGTAGCACAGAGGAGTAAACCAGGAACATTGTGGAGCCACAGTGCAACACAGAAACCTGTCATGCTTTCAGCTGGTTTGGTTAAACCTGTCCCAAAAAAATCTGGACAAAAATACATTTTGGGTTGTCTGGGATCAACTGGGAACAGGTTGAAGCTGAAGGAAAAGAAACCCAGTGTTCAAACTGGTTGGAGACAAGCCTGAAAGAAACCAGATGGTGACCATTCCTCAGCCTTGTACCAAGCTTGGGAGAGCGAAACCTTTGCAACCCTCAGCTCCTAGGGTCTTTCTTTCTAAATCCAAAAAGAATACATCAAGAACAATTCCCGTCCCCTGCGTCATTACTGAGGATTAAGGACCAAAGAGTGTGAATCATTTCTTAATTAGAAGTGGAGGGGCATGGGATGGGGGCATCATTAGGCAAACAAAGCAAAGCGCCTCGTACAATGGGCGTTGAGTAGACTGTTAGTCTCTGCTGAGCTCTTTCTTTAGCCTCAACAAGGAAAAGCAGTTTGGGGGGGGAGGAAATAAAGGATTTAGCCTGAATATATCCCATCTGTCTAAAGATGTGCTAAACTCTGTAGCAAAGCCCCTCAAGTTAGTAAAGGGATGGAATTTACATAAAAAATACTCTGTGTTTTTTTCCTTAGTCCCCCCCAGGGAGGTTGAGCTGCTTTGAATGCAGGTGCTAATTGGGACCAAGGTAATCCTGGTTCACAGGGGTGCAAATGCTGCTTTGGAAACCCAGCTCATGGAGCGCAACAAATTGGTTCTTGTTTTTCTTTCCCAGTTCTGGAAAGAAATATCGAACCCTTGAAATATTTGACCTGGCTTTGCTGCTGCGAACATTGGTTCTAGCTCGATAGAAAATGCTGTGATAGGGATCCAGAAAAATCCTCTTGTTCCCATTGGAGTTTTGTCGCTTGGTCTGCTCAGTTGAGCCCTTTGCCTTTTGAGATTTTTTTTTTTTTTCATTTTTTGGGGTTTTTTTTGTCTGTCTCAGGTTTTCTGCTGTGGGATACACAGAGGAAGGTGGGGGAGAGGAAGGTCTGCTGCCCCAAAACAGCCTGCTAATTAAGGCAGCCTTGACAAAACCATTCAGTTTTTATGTTCCTCACTTCTGATCAGCTCTTTTTCCCCCTTTTTAATTCTTCAGGGTTACACATGAACCTCTTGACCCTGTTCTGGTTTATTTTATCAGGAAGGCTGTTTCTCTGGTTTCCAGTGTAATGTGAAACCTTATCCTGAAGCTGGTTCTTGGAGAGCTTTCAATTGCTGCCCGAGCTGGCAGGAGGTCTGTGTACGCTACAGGCTGAGGCTTCGCTGTACCCACTGTCAGGTCACACATTCCTTTACCCTGCGAGTTCCAAAAATCTACAGGAGACAACGTTTTAGTAGAGACGAGCTGATGAAACCCTCTCCTGCCTGTTTCTCATGTCCGAGTCCACTGAGCGTAAAATACATCTTCCTAACAACCTAACTGTGACCCGAGCTGCTCCGTATTTCCCAGAACAGAGAGCATCGGGGAAGATGTTGCTCATTTGTCTCTGAACTGACACGAGTTTTTGCCATGATGTGCTATCAATTGCTGGAGGCTGCCGGCCCAGCCATGGCAGTACTCCCCGGCCTGCCCAGGCCAGCGTGGCAGGGCCAGCAGCAGCACCAGGGCACCGAGAGCCCTCCGTGCCATGCTGGGGCACTCAGGGTGGGTCACCTCCAGCCACTTGGCCCACGCTGCCCTTTTCTGTGCTCCTTTTTGGAGTGGCCAGGGCACCCCAGAGCGCAGTGCTCAGGGAACTGCAGCATCCCACTGCCTAAGCTCCTGTTTCTGGAGGTTTTACCTCTCGGCCTGTGACCTGCCTCTAATCCCCTCTCTTTCCTGCAACAAAGGAGGATCCACTAATTGAAAACCATTTGCAGCTACTCCAGTTCCACCTTCCTGATTTCTCTGGGTTCCTGCTGGTGATGGCCCATCTCACCTCATGGCCAGGCATTTCCACTGGCACCCTGGAGTGGGGGGTACAGAAAGCCCAGGGCTGTCCTGGTACCAAAGCTGAGGTGTCAGAGGTGGGAGGCTGGGGACAGAACATGGTGACAAGTGAGAAGGAAACTTTCCAGAGCAGAAAGGAAATGGATGGAGAACCAGCTTCTCTAAAATGTCACTGGTACAAACTGGTATCAAGGTAATTCCGCCCTTGTTTCACATGGGTAATCAATGACATGAATACAAAGAAGATTCTAATCTGACAGTGTAGGACAAAAATAATTTTGAAAGCTCCACGTTGGTCTTATTTCTGTCTCCATGGTGGAAAACCTAGAAGCTGAAAATTTGAAAGGGTATTTCTCACTTCTGCCCAATACCCTCGGGACATGCAGCACTTTTTGCCGCTTGTGTGACAGCTCCAAAACATATTCCTGAATGTACACAGAAGCTGGCTCACACCCCGTGCTTTAGCAGTGCGGCCATAGGTTGTAGAGGGAGGTTGTCCAACGATGCAAACTTTAAGCTGCACAAAACTATCTCCCTTCTGATGATTTTTTTTCTTTGAATATTAAATAGCACCTTGCACATTTATGGTTTATTAACCTGTTTCACAGGTCCAGTTGAGTCGTATTTCAACCTGCCAAAACCATCCGTGCCCATCGCCTCTGCCAGGCAGTCACTCTTCGTGTATCATTTTTTAATTGGCTCTTTGGAAACACGGTTACAGGGATCCTTGGATTCCGAAATGTTCAATGAAATCTCTACTGAGAACTAGAGACCTTTCGAGCTTTCCGAGTGCCGCTCAGCACACTGAGGTAGGTGTTTTGCCCCGCACGTTTCAGCACTGCAGGGGTAAGGTTGGCTGCCTGCCTAGGACCTAATCCTGTAAATCCATGGGCATCACCTAGAAAACACTGAGCAACCCCAGCACCCTTGAAGAGACAGCCAGAGGTGAGGGATGTGCTGTCTTGGGTTGGACTCTCAAAGCCTGAAGTGATACTTTAAGCCTCAAGCTGTATTTGCCTTGAGGTAAATTCTGGTTTCCTCACAGCCTCAGCACTATTAGGCCAGGCTAAATACTCACTTTTATAACTGGTTGTTAGCGGAGGAGCAGCCTGGGGCAGGCTTTGAGCGTGTGTTTAGCACTTGGCAGAGTTCATCATCATAAAACCTACCTCAGTAGAGATACTGGGATGCACTTATTTCCTCCCATCTCCCTGGTCAGAAGAGCATAAGGGCACCTGCTAAGTCAGGTATTCAAATGCTAAGAAATTCCTAAAGCTGTTCCTTGCTGTTAATTGTTCATTAACGCCTCGAGTGATGGCTGCCCTTCCATGAGTTCCTCCCTCTGCATAATCACTGTCTGGAACAACATGCTCATGGATTATTTTTTCCTGCATAGGATTTTACCTCAGCAGGGATAAACTCTTGGAAACTAAATGCAGAGCTCAGGGTCTGTGTGTTTGTTGGGTGTTCCAACCCCCAATTTAAAATCTCTCCTCTGTTTTGTCTCAGACTGTTCCGTGCTGCGCTGTCCACTTACCCGCTGCAGCAGCAGCAAGTGGATGGGATTGTGTATGAAGATTTCATGTGCTTACATAACACGAGCCCCACTTTGAAATTCGACAGGATGGAAAGGGCACCGTGGATACCTTGGGATGCTGGCTGTGAACTGCCAGGGTAGATCATGAATAAGTTTCTCTTCTAATTCCGTCGCTCTCAGCTCTCTTAGTCTTTCATCTGCCAGGGTGAAATTTTTCATACTCCTTTGCCAGCTTTGGGGAAGCTCTAAACAAAAGCAAGCCAGCCTGTTTTGCATGAGAGGACAGTGATGATGCTTCCCCATTATTAGCAACAACAAACAATCCTGTTACCTTTTCTGAGCATCCCTGCAGCCAAAACAGCTTCAGCTTTGAATTTACAAGTTACCATGGAAATCGCCCTTAGAGAGAAGGCTTTCCTTCCATGTGAGGCTTGTTTCTCTTATTTAGGGAAATGGACGTTCCCCATCGTGGATTTTATGTAGGCAGCAAGGTGATGAAAAACCCCTGTTATTCTAAGCAGAAAGCACAAACTGGAAACTTCCTGGTTTGCAGCTGCTTTGCCTTCCCTGCAGTACCCGCGTTCAGTGTCTGTATTTCATCATCTTCTATAATGCTGAGGGTTGAACTCTGCCACCAGATTTCAGGTACCAACAGATAATGTGCAGATGAGAATGATGGCAGAGCGGGAGCAGAAGAGCGTTAGGAAGGGAGGGTGCTGGCTGGAGTAGCCAGCTCTCCTTAGGTCTGGAGAGCTCGCCAGTTTACTTCCTTTTTCCTTCTTTTTTTTCATCAGGCAAGCTTTCTTCTTTTTCAAGTGAGCTGCAAATCTGAGTTTCGGTTTCTGAACTGTTCACAAAGCTTCCACAAAAAAAAAAAAAGAGACATCAACCATGTGAGCAATCTGCTTTGAGAGGTGCACAAAGAAGAAGACACCTCTGTTTTTGATCTCTCTGTATGGTTACAGCCGTTGTTGCATGTACCTCACAGTCCCACACAATCTCCATGTAATGACTTGCCTGGTCACGAAAGTCTAAAGGGAGCCTCTCTTTTGCATTCTCATTTTCTAGGCTGCCACTTCTTTAAAAAGACAACTAAGAAATATCAGACCAGTCAGAACTCTCCATCCTCCCCAGCAAAGGGAATGGTACAGAGGTGGCTCGTGCCAGTAGGTCCGGCAATGTTTGTCGGTTTAGGGGCATTATTTTTTGACTGAACCAGGAACTTCCAACAGACTTTGGTAGAAATCCAGGTATTGAATTTGCCTTGAGCTGGACTTTGGCAGCCCCTTCACTCCTGCTGATGTTAACCCTGCGCATCTGTTTTCTCCTACCTGAAGAGCCAGCCTCATTTCTGCATTTTTCTACCACAGGCCTTTTGAGAGGGGAAATGAAATGTTCATGTGTTCCCCGCTGGGCTTTTCCCTCTGGAATGAGCCCCCTCTTGATGTCAGCAAAAGGCTGGACAGCCCAATGGCCCTTCGAACCGGGAAAGACAAACCGCCTATTGCAAGCGGTTACTGGAAAAGAAAACGGCAGAGCTTCTTGAGCTGGGGATTTCCTGAGGTGTGCTTTTTGAACGGTTGTTCAGCCTGAGTGCTCTTGATTGTTCAGATACAATAAGGCTGATTTTCAAGAGGGGAGTCAGCAGGAGCTGCCGGAGCTCGGTCTGTGCAGAGCTCGGGGTGAGCTGTGCCTGGGTGAAGGACGGGCCCGGGCGGTGCTGAGCCGCGCTGCCCTTGCACATGGAACCCAAGGATCGAACGCAGCAAGAGCTGAGCTGAACTTCATTGCCAACACAAATCACAATGTGTTTGGAATTCAAACAAATCTGGGTATTTTTCTTTTTCTTTTTTTTTAGTTAGTTTTCGGGTTTTTTTCTTCTTTGAGATGCAGCTGCTTCAGAGTTTAAAGGACAAGAAGCCTGAAATGCTGGAAATCTCAGAGGAAAACCTGCTTCTAAAACCTCCAGCTCTGCACTGGAGGAGTACCTGATCCTTGGGCCCTTATTATTTTCTGTTGGTTTTTTCTGCAGTAAGCATTTTCTGAGTATAAAAGGCGGCTCTGAGAGGCTTGGCATGTGTGTCTGAAGCCAGGTCACTGAGAGGTATCATGACAGCTTGAATCATGCTTCCTAAGCTTAACTCAAGATCTTCATGGGCATTTGGGATCGTCAGAGCATGGTCAGGAATAAGCCCTGCCAGGGTGTATTTCTGTGTGTGCATTACCCAGCTGTCAGTCGAGGAAACTGTGCAAGGGCTGTATAAAATAACACCAAAACCTGTTTCTGCCCTATGTGGCTAATGGTCTGAGAATCAGAATCCTAGACTGGTTTGGGTGGGAAGGGACCTTTAAAGCACAGCTAGTCCAACCCCCCTGCAGGGAGCTGGAGGCTCTCTGTGAGCTCAGCAGGGAACTGGAGTGAACGTTTTTGTAGAGATGGTAGAAAAGGTGAAGACTAATCGTGAAGATTTTGGAAACTGGTTGAGGAAGCGGCTGTGAAGGTGCTGAAAATGAAGAAAAGAAACTTACACTTGATAGGAAAGAGAACAAGGAGTCAGCAGGGAAGGCTCCACGAGAGGGGTAAGCAGACAGAATAGGGTTATATTTATCAAGGTGATAACCATACCAATATGTTGAAAGTCTGGCAGTTCTTCTGCTAAGAACACTCAAAACACTGAAAATAAAGACATGGAAATGATCGGATAATTTCATGCAGGAACACATCCTTCACAGTTAAATTAAGCAAAGAAGATGGGATCAGGTGGACGCCTTTCTAAATCGCTTTCCTTTTTACATGTCTCTAGGAGCAAGGCCGTGCAAACGGAGGTTTGGGACCCAGCAGCTGTAAGTCCAGACCTCAGCCAGTCCCCGAGAAAGGAAGATGGACACACAGCCAATGTGTGAAGCAGCAAAGAGACAACCCTTCCAAAACCACCGGGTCATCCAGGGGGTTGCAGAAGAGAGTTGAGGCGCGTGGTGGCTGAGCTCGAGCAGGTCAGCCCCAGGGCTGTGCTGAGGTGGAAGGTGCTGTACTGGGGGTCACGGTAAGCAGGGATTTAGGTGTCCCTTGCAAGACTCCTTCTCCCGTTTCTTGGTACCAGTCTTCATAGGGCTTTCTGGTTACTGCTTGTTTCTTTCTTGAAATTACTTTGATGTCTCTTGTGATTGTCTCTCTTGACACTTTCTGCAGACACAAGTTGTGATCTGCTTGGCAGGTCTGCAATTGCTCTGACACTTGAGAGAAACCTTCTCTGCCATCAGTCACTTACTGCTGCTTTGAATTCACTGGCAGACCCCGTGCCGCTCGTACGCGCTGCGCAATTGGCTTCATCTTCACTGGCTCGTGGTTTGGGGACCACCTGTCACAATGTCTCATTTAATCCTTTTCTCTTTTTTCTTGGTGATTGCTCTGCCAAGATTCATCACGCCATAGCACGGGGGCAGTCTGCAGTAACCGGTGGGGATGTCTCTGGCTGTGAACCATGAAACTGTGCCTTGAGGATCAAGGGAAGACCCCAGAGGTGTGAGCACAGGCTGCAGACGCCCCTCCTCCAGGGTATCTGTCCAGATTTCTCCCGGAACAATGTGTGAGCAGTCCTGGGGATGCTGAATACTGTTTGTTTGCCTCAGTGCCAAAGGAGAGCTCTGCCACGCAGACTGCGCTGAAGGTGGAACTCAACAGGATACCAACCCGTGCGGTACAACAGGGATCCAATCTTTTCCCCATGCTGCTCCCTCCATTTCCCTCAGAGTTACGTAGGGGATGAATTTGGCCCCAGAGATCTGAAATGTCCTGACAACACCCATGTGAACACAAACCAACGAGTTCTGCAGGGCGCGGATGGACTGGGGAGGGAAGGCAGCTGGGAAGTGCCCTGAACCACAGGCACCAGCGTGCACAGAGCAGCTGGGCACCTGGAAGGGGGGGGCCAGGGGAAAGATTTGAAGAAGATAAGCAGTCAGTGGAACTGTTGCCCTCACAGAACCCAAGCCTTCCCAGAAATTCAGAATAGTTTGTTCACTTACTGCTTTTACTCTTCCACATTTCTGCTCCATGGCCGTTAAAATAAGAGCCTTCTCTGAAGGATTTCAGAGTAACAAAGGGAGCAAAGTGACCACACTTCACTGTCCTCCTCTGGGCAGGGAATGACAGGAAATGCTGGAGAGACTGGGTGTCCTCCCTGCCCCGTTCATTGCCAAGAGGTTCAGATCACTTAAAGAGGTGCTGATCTTTCTGCATACTTAATCAAAGCCAAACCTCGAGGTGAACATCTGAACCTCTTTCAGCTTGACCATTACTTCTTATAAGTGATGTTTTAATTTTCATCTAATGCCAAGAAAATTCTTTCATTCTCCCCAGCTGGCATCAGAGATAAGGGACTAAATCCCCCAGACATTCAGACACTGAACAGTTCTGTCACGTGTTACTTCAGTCTCCTGGTCAAAGTCTTTCTCTTCCCAACTGATCTCAGATATAATGCAAAATAATCAGTGAGCAGAAAAGAGGTAGCAATTGAAAGCGTTGGGAGTTTAGCCTGTACTTAGGGCTGTTGCCCTTCATTTTCCAGCTGTCTGAGCGATGTCTGTCGTGATGTCACCGGTTAACTGGGGCCGTTAGGCCAGCTCTACAACGGCTCTTAGATTACATCAGGGAGTACTCCGTGGCTGCGCTCGGAGTCGGGTGTGGGTTACAAAACTGCACTTGCACTAAGACATCTCAGTGCTGATCCTTTTGCCCGGACAAACTACTAAATACCAGGGTGCCATTGGCTCCTGGGCTGTGAGTGCACGGTGCCGGCTCGTGTCCAGCTTTTCACCCACCAAGTCCTTCTCCACAGGGCTCTCCCCATCCCTTCGCCCCCCAGCCCGTGTTGGGTTGCCCCAGCCGAGGTGCAGGACGTTGCACTTGGCCTTGTTGAACCTCAACACCTCTTCTCTCAAAGAATACAAGGGTGATCTTGTGTCCAAGCAATAAAATCCTCCCCGTGTCCTCTCCCACCAGAGGGTGCCAGTGACCGAGAAGCCACCGGCCTTGGCAGCCCCTCCAGGCTGCAGAGACCCCCCTACTCCCTGGGTATCCTGAGGAAAGACTGGAATACACAGAGCTGGTAGAATTTGCTTTCACTGTTATCTCCCTCCTTGGAAGGAGAGATATTGCACGTGAGCAGAGCTACGAGACCTGGCCACAAAGCCCCAAGATACGGAGAACAAGAGCCATGTCCAGCCCCGTTTGCTGTTCCAGCCCCACGCTGAGAGGTGCTGAAAAGGGCAGTGGTCCACCCCCAGGTACTGCTTGTAGCTCTTGGTCAGCTAAAGCATTTCTTTGTGCTTTTAACCATTATTAACATCAAAAATCTTCAAAGGCCTTTTTCAAGATCCTTTATTCCAACCAAGGGAAGATTTAAAGGGCCAGTTCCTCACCTGAAATAAAACTTCTCAACATGATTAATCATCACCTGAAGATTTGGCTGAAAAATGTTATTGCTTGACCAGAGAACATAAAAACAGCCCCTTTTTTTTCCACTTGCCATATGTATTCACCTGTCCCGTTAGCACCAATGGCAAACTTTACTGCCTTTCCACCCTGTTAGCCGTAGAGAAAGAACAAAGGAAGGCCCCACCAAGCTGGAGCCTGGTTTATCTCCCATGATATCAACATATATATTACATGAATTCCATCTGCAGAACCAGCAGCACGATCCCCTTCTTTGCAGATTAAGCCATCGATCATATTCCCCGAGTGCTACTGAACGTACCAAGGTCACGCGTTGGAAATAAAGGGAGACTTGGTCGGTGCATCCTCATTAGTTATTAAGGTGTGGGCTGCGTGTGCAGAAATAGCCGTGGGGTGAGTCCGTCCCGTGACTTGTTGCCTCGTCGAGTGCCATTTGGGCTGACTGACACTTAATGAAGATAGGGCTCGAGGATGAGGTTTCATTGGTCTGTTTATTTTACAGAGTCACTTTTCAGCGTTGAGTTCCCCTTTGGTGCCGTAGCAAATTCCTGAGCTCTGCTGCGGTGTTAGGCAGGAATAACCTGCTTGCTGCACAGACGAGCTGGGGGGACAGGAGCAGGAAGAAGTGGCAGAGACAAGTAGAACTGGAAGGCTGAAGAACCAGTCTTCATCTGCTCAGGCGAGGCATATGTTCCCTGTGAATTAGTTTTTTGATCTCAGCTGGGTGACATTTTCCCAAATGCAGAAGTGTCACCGAGCGGAGCGGTTCGTTGTGATTGGCACCCTCCCCAGAAGAGGATGTTGCCAGTAAGGGCTGATGCCACGTTAGGCCGGGACTGCGCTGCACTGTTGAGCCTCGAGGATGAAATAAGGGCTGTTGCGAGTCAGGGTTGAGTTTGCAAAACCAGGCGTGGGGGCAGCTGGTGCTCTGCCTCTGACACAGAGCCTGTTGGGGACACGTTGCTGAAAGGCACCGTTGGCGCATCTGACACAAACCTCTGCTCTGACAGTTCCTCTTTTGATTCAGGTGGTTAAACTGAACTTAGAGAGTCACAGAATCATTTAGCTTGGAAAAGACCCTTAAGATCATCGAGTTCAACTGTTAACCCAGCACTGCCAGGGCACCACTAAGCCCTGCACCTGAAATAACTCCAGAGCCCTCTGGAGATGCGGCGAGCCCAGGAGCAGGGAGCTGCTCCCCTACACACATCCCTCCTTGGCCATAGCAGAGGAGAGATGGTTCAGGGAAAGCAAATCATAAGATCCAACTAACTTCGAAGAAAAGACACCTGGTAGAACACCCTTCCAGCACACCACTGTTTCCTGTGGCTTGTTGCCAAGTGCTCTGCTAGTAACCTGGACAATGATAGATGAAGTTTGATACGCGCGGAGACTGAGAAAAATTGCTGGTTGCCAGAACGTCAGTGGCCAGGACAATAGCTGTGTTTATTGACTTCCAAATTGCAGTATAATCCTTGTTACTGCTAAACCCGGTGTTGTCCAACCTGATAGTCTCTGCAGGAAGCACGACGAATGGCTTTTCAGGAAGGGAGGTAACTGTGTGTTTTGTGAATAAAGGTTCAAAAGATGAGAGCTCCCCAGACCGGGTGCAAAGGGATCAGTTCTCTGTTCTGTTCCTGCACGATCTTGTGAAAGGGGGGTTCATGAGGAAAGAAAGAAAGAACATCAGTGTCACACATGATTTTGAACATCTTGGTAAGAGGATTTGAGGTTAATGGTTTCTTCTCTGTCTTCACTCTGTACTGATCACGGCCCTTTCCTCTGGGGCTCGTGAGCTACGCTCGCTCGAGGTGTGTGTGGCAGAGCTGGGGGAGCACAGCGTACCCCGTAGCGTGCCGGCAGTAACTGCCCCACGGGCTGCCTGAGGGGAGGCTCTGCTTCTGAGCTGTTCAGGGAAACCAATGTCACGGCCAGCACCACATAAAATCGAAACCTGCACAAAAGAAAAAACTGCTTCCGTCTCTGTGGGAAGGAACTTTATGGGCTTTTTCCTCAACTTTGTTTTGTTCTTCAGTTAAAATCTTCGTTTGTGGGCTAAAAGGTCATTTTTTTTCTGCTTTGCTGGATCTTTGTGTTTTTCGCTGAAACCTGGCAGAGGACTGACTAAGCTAAGACGGTCTGGGAAAAATACATGTGAGCTTTAGACTTAGGCTTTCTCTGCTGCTGATCAGTGGAATTGCTGTGGCCTTTAAAGTGGCTGGCTTGGGTTCAGCAGAAGAGAGCAAAAGGAGGAAGGATTTCTCCTGAAAACAAACCAGAAAGACTTTGCTTTGCAGCGTCGGGTCAGGTGTGTGCTGCTGGTCTGCCAAGGCTAATTAAGTTCGGAGCCAGCCGTATTTTGTTGATCTAGACTACACTATAGGCTCTGTCTTCTAGTAGGCAGGTGGCCTCATTGCCATGGCAAAGTAGTAGTTGCACAGGTTACATTAAGCATAAAGAAGAAGAATTCTACTTCTCCTAGAAGTGTCAAGGCTAGATTTTTGGTTATGTATCATAATAAGATTAAAAAAAACCCCAAAACCACAAAACAAAATCAAAACCCAGACAAAGCTGAGGACTGTCTTTTGTGACTCTATGTCCAGCTTGTTTTCTGTCTGCCTCGGCAGTACCTTACGCGTTCCTCCCGCTGCTGACACAGTAACTGCTGCCGGGAGCACCCACCTAACTCCTCCCAAGCTCGGCCCATCGGAAGGTCCCAGTGCTCCTGCCTGTTCCAAACAGCTTGGCTCAGTAAAGACGTGGGCAGTGGTGGGATGTACGTGCCAAGGTTCCCTCAGCAGAACTAGCTGGGTTTCTGTTGTGTTTCCTTCCTGAGATTTCATACTAAAGTGTGGGAAAAGTGAGAAAAGGGAGTCGTGTTTATTTCCTGACAATAAAAGTATAAACCAGTTCTTATGAACTGGAATGATGTTATCCAGGGACAACGAGGTTCTGCTGGTGGCTGGGTGATGTGATGGGCTTTTCAAACCGATCTGTCCCCTCAAGTTGAGGGCAATAGTGCCAGAGCAGCAGTGGAGAGTAAATGTGATGGGTTTGCCAATAGCAGTACGGGCCGGTATCCGATAAACGCTTTCTGACCTGCAATTTCCAGTGCAGCTGGCTGCTGTTTCTTCACCTGGCATGGGGGGTTTGTCCAAGGGCATGAAAGTGGCCTCTGCTTCCACACACTATGGTTTGTGGTAGCAAAGAGCACAAAGATTTTCTGGACTAATTGCCCTCTGTCAAGTCTGCTTTTAGACGTCCTTGAAGTACTTTATGACACAATCAGATATTATTTTTCCAGCTCACTGTAGAGAAACATTCTTGCTTCATCTGCCCACATACCAGCTCTAATAGATGGTCAGTTGGCACTAGGCAGGACTTGGTCATTGGACTGTGTTGTCCAACAGGCTGATCAAGAGGTGAATGGGGTGCACCATTCTTCACCACTTCTTCCACTGTTCTTCAGTTAAAGCAATCTTCTGGCACTGAAGTTAAAGAGAGGGCTGCAGAGAAACTGAAATTCCCTGCAGCAGCCCCCAAATTAAGATTGTTCCAGAGGAACAAGACAGCCCTGAACACAGCACATGACAGAGCAATGGGTTTGGCCATAAAGGTTCCTGTGGGTGTGGGGTGCACAGGAGTAAAACCAGCCAATCCATTCACATGGGGCTGGAACTGTTGGATCAGGACTGGCCAGGCCACGTGGAACCAGTGTGGCGGTAACCGGTATGGGTGAATGTGAGGATTGCTCCAGTGCTGGACCACCCTGCCTGGGCTGGCCCTGGTGTTTGCAAATTCTCAGGCATATCCAGGCAAAGGGCAGCGGAGGGTGGAGAGAAGGTTGGAGCCATTGTCATGCCTAGCTCTGGGGAAACTGCTGTTGCTAAGATAGTTATTTCCCTCCCTACCCCTTCAACCTTCTTCATTATGTTTTCCAGATTATTTCTGGGTGCCGTTTTGACCCTGTCAGCCTGGAAGCTCTGGGATGATATTCCTTGGAAATGCAACCTAACAGAGCACATTGCAGCTTAGAACCAGGGCACACTGGGACAGGCAACCATGGCTCATGAGCTTTGGAACGATTGGGGAGCTCCACGGGACGAAGGTACGAGTCAGCTGTCCTTGGAAGGAAAAACATCTCCATCCAGTCTACATTTGCCTTTGTCCCCATAGATAAAGCCACCAAAGAGTTCACCAGACGGTGCTGCATTGCGAATGTGTAAGTACCAAGTCATCTTGCTGTCATTTGCTGTCACTCAGTGAGTTTGGGCACTCTGCACACCCCTGGTGACAAATAACCTGCAATTGTTCATCTTTGTTCCCCCGGGCGCTTTCCCTGACAATAGGATGACTCAACTCAGTGATGCTGAGTAGTTGAGCACGTGATTTCACAAGGAAATAATCAGTTGCTTTTTTAAAAAGGGCAAATTTATGCAGCCACTTGGAAGAAAAAAGCCAAGTGCAGCCTAAAATTCCTTTTATTTACAGTGGGAAATGAAGCATGAGTAAGATGATTAGAACTGTAATTAAACAAGAGAGCCAAATGCACAGATATGCCCAACAGACAGAAGGAGGCTGTCAGAGAGACAGCACAGAAGAAGCCTAAAGTATTTTTTCCACTTCAAGCCCTAGGGACGTCCCTCCTTAAATTGATCTCTAATAAGAAGCTATCTCCAAAAGCCCCTCTGTTTACCCTCGAATAAAAGCTGGGCCGCAGGAAAAGGTCTAGCTAATTCTGTCACTAAAAACATGCTGCATACACAGTGTGTGCATAGAACCTGAAATCTGAGCTTTGTTACAAATGGGGGAAAAAAGCCCAAATTTCTAAGTCTGGCAGGGGAAAAACCCCAAATTTCTAAGTCTGGCAGGGGAAAAACCCAGAGGATATTCTGTCTGTGGCCCAGTAAAGCTGGAGTTTGGCTCCAGTCCTGAATTATATCCCTTCCTATCATCTGTCGAACACCGTCTCCGTTCTCCGGCCACTGCTGGCATCCCAATACCACACTGCACTGAAGGACCAGCCCTGCTCTCCTGCCCTCTATTACACAGTCCTTGGCATGTTTTCAGTAGCTCTCCTAACCCCCACCCGACAGCACTCGATAGGTTTCAGTAGCTTGCTGAGAGGCAGATAATCCACCCTTTGTCACTCTGGATTGAGTCCTGTCTCAAAGAAAAAAAAGAACAACTCCATTTCATCAAAGCAAAATAGTTAGGAATAAATGTAGCACTGCTAACGAGCTTGGCTGGGTCAGGGCTTTGTGTGCTGGAACAAAGGGTTTCAGACCCTGCAACATGTTGGTATTGCAAAGAATATTCTAGGCAGCCTCTCCGCTGTACATCCGTTAATGCACTGGCTCACTTGTGTCCTGTGACATCGTGTCTTACACTAGAGGAAGAGTATCCATCAGATCCCAGAATCCCAGCATGGTAGGGGTCAGAAGGGCCCTCTGGAGATGCTCTGGTGCCACCCCCTGCTCCATCCAGCAGGGGCACCCAGAGCAGGGGCCCAGCAGC
>JANIMW010027096.1:90650-109705 GCA_024582635.1 Todiramphus saurophagus | reverse complement strand
TCCAGCCTCCTGTCAGGAGCTGTCAGAGCCAGAAGGTCTCCCCTCAGCCTCCTTCTCTCCAGGCTGAACAAGCCCAGCTCCCTCAGCTGCCGCTCACCGCACTTGTGCTCCAGCCCCTTCACATACGTCTGTTATACGTATATCTCAGTTGCAGTAATGATTAGTTCCTCATAATGGTTTGTATAATTGCATTTCTGCTTTATAAAAGGGTTTTAAATGAATGGAGGGGAAGGGTTTTAGCTGGCTGCGTTTTTTGATAAGGTTGTGTGATTTCCTTTCCCTTCAGGAAAAGAAAAACAACATTCTATGGCTACTTCATCATAAAAAGTCAAAAGGAAGTGCAAACACAATTACCATAGAAAGTCAGTATCTTTTCCATTCACCTCCAACTTCTGCTGCTTTTAACTCTCTTCAGTGTTACAAATGCCATGGATGTGGCATTCCGTTGTGGTTTGGCTTTGGCCGTGCCAACAGCCCCCCCTGGGGTCCTTACCGGAGAGGGTAACCGCTGGAAAGCGGTTGGTTTCTCTGGAGCCCCGGCCCCAGCGTCGAACACTCGCTGTAGGGAGTGCATCAGCAAGGAAGGTTACTTGAGTCTCTACTAGCTGAGCTGAGTTGGGGCAAGGTCCAACAATGGCCAAAAGCAGAGGTTTTTCGGAAGATCTCTCCAGCACAGATCTTCCCGAGTTCGGAGGCGTAGGGAATTGCGCTGTGCTGTACCCTGGGCCGCTGTTTTGTACTTTGTGATGGATTTCCTCTTGCTGCTCTCCGATGTACTTAGGCTATATTGTGAAAAGCTACTCCTTAAGAAGAGGGGTGGTTTGTTTAGATCTTCAGTGAGAAGTCAGGAACACTGAAAGGAGAAATATTTGTTTCATAGCATTTCAGGCGCTTTTCTGTTCCCAAGACTTATTGTAGTTAAGACGTATCATGCTGGAGACCATGGTGTGCTTAGGGGTGTTGTACAACTTCTTGATCTATCTGTATCTATAAATATCATATTTGCAGTGTTCTAGTTACTCCTTTGCTCTGCCTTACAGCTCAGTCCTGATTCTCCTGCCACATATATTTCACAAGCTCGTAATGTGAGCTGCTGATTTAGAAGAGACTGCTTGGAGGGGACCATCAATCAATACGTCCAGACCTGGGTTACTCCTTGCAGCCTAACGCTGTTGAATAGTGTGCTGTTTGCAGTGATTATGGAGACATTTCTCAGCCCTCTCCAGCAGTAATTTCTGTCACCATTTTAAAACACCCTGTGCTCTGAAACTACACCTTCTGAGGTTGGTTTGTATTTCTTTGGTGGCGTCAGCATGAGGAACAATTTTGTCAAAGAAGACAAAGTTATGAACAGTATCACACTACCGGAGGAACTGAGATCTTCTTCACACTTGAAACCAAACAGAACTGTGTTTTGGCCAAAATAAACAAGTCCAAACTGGCTGTAGTTGACCTGAGATACTGGTGGGGTCAGCTTCCCAGCCTGTAGAAGGCTATAACCATGTGTCTGTCTGTTATGTATATGTCCTTCTTTGGGAAGGAATTGGTCTACTCATGAATAAAATATGGACTTGAATAAGATAACAATTTAGATTACCTTTGTGACCTGAAATAATACATGAGTTTGTATTTTCTTTAAGGAGAAATACCACAGGAATCATCAGCTTCCCATTTTGTTACTGAAATAAGCTAGGAAGTACCAAATGCAAAATGGGAGGGTGGTAAGCAAGACTTCTCATCCCCAGCCCTTCATACACTTTCAGAAGGTTCTCAGTTTCTTCTGTAAACTTAACTGGCCATGTTTTTGCTTCCTAATCCCTACAGTGACATCTTGGAGGAAAAAAAAATAAAGACACTGAAAGCACAAAGCCATGAAGCTGGGCTGATGTACTGCACAGCAAAGTCATTGATGCCTGGGGTGCTATGGGCTTGTGTAACAGGACTGGAACTTCACTTTGTTGTATTGCTTAGTGCTAAGTTACCACCCCCGAGGAATTTAAGCCTATGGTGTATCCAGGTGGCCAGAGGACATAGCACATGCCGGGATGCTTTGGGGCAACGTCCTCAGGTTCTGTGGTGTTGAGTCTTGAAGAGTCACAGAGCTGTGAGACTTCAGTGGGCGTGGAGGCAACGGGAGCTCTGCAGGGCATGAGCAGCAAACAGGTTCCAAAGCCTTACGAGGTGGAGGGAAGGAGAAGTGGCACATACCAGTAGAGTTAGTGCTCTGTCACTTGGAAAATGATCATTGCTGAGCAGCTCCTGGTTATCCTTTTGTTGTCTGTGGGGGAGTTCTTTTACAGGAGGCACATAAAGCGGGTGGCCAGTAAATACCTCCTGATTCTCTGTGCGAACGGGCACCCTGAATTTGTGATGATGCCTGTGTCCTTCCTGCCAGTGCCTGCTGGTTTTTGTTCCTGACCGCTTATCAGATACCTCTTAAAAATGAACCCGTGATATAAGATAAAGAGCTAAAATGGGAAATATTGGAAGGAATTTGTGAGTTGCCGTGGTTGATTTAGTATTAGATCTGTCACAGTAAACTTTTCTTACAATGATAGTTCATAGCGTGACTTAAGGAGGGTGTACTTCAGGCACCAGCGGCGTGGGGCTGTCTGTGCTGGAGACGGTGGGTGGGCAGTCTGGATGCAAGCTAAGCAAGAACTGGCTTTGCCTACTTTATTTTTGTGCCGTTTGTATTCTTTTGGCACCGGTAACTTCTAAATGAGCTTCTCAGAAAATAATTCCTTTTGTTCATTTTAAATGTGTTGCCTGAAAAATTCACTCGGTACTAGCATCACTGTTTTTCTTGTTAGAAACCCAAGTCTGTTCCTGTTCTGAAACCCCTTTTATACTTCTGATTGCCTTTCAGGCTGCTTTGGGGTGAATTCTTCTGGTGTCAGTATCGTTGGTCTTCACCCTGGTTTCACTCTTAATCTTTTGCACAGTGGTTTTCAAAGGGTAAAAAATTAAAACCTCCAAATGTGCAGTAGGTGGTAGAGTAGAAAGGTTTATTTTCTAGTAAGACGTTGATTCCGTAGCTGTTGCACAAAACACAGAACTACCGTTAATAATACTATTGGAATTAATGAGTGGGAATGACCGAATGAAGCGGCTGCGGCGCGGAGATGGGTTGTAGTATACCTGGGGATGCCCTCACGGGGCAGGGGCGGGAGGATGAAGAGCAGGAACTTTTATTTTTGTTTACTTTTAAGGTTACTCCTCATTCATTTATCTCTTTGACAAGGTACGAGATCCTGTTTATTAAGAATAATGCCTGGAAGTTGGCAGTTGGATTCTGTATGAGTGTGTTAATTTCTTCCCATATGCTGCGAGGTTGTCCTCACAGGAAATAAAGGGACTTTTTCCCATGTTTAGTTACCCTGAACTGTTACAATAGTCAGACCGGACAGAAACAATGGGAAGGAAAGTTTCCTGTTTTCTGCAGATATGGAAGAGGTCTCTGGCCCCGAGAAAGGTAAAGCTTTCTCCAGCCCAAGTGCACAAAGAGCTGCTCTTACTAGCGTCTGAAGTTGCTGTGATCTCGCTTGAAAAGCAGCGGTTCTCTTTCTTAAATGTTTCACAGGCAATTTACTGTCCCTTCTACCTGCCTTGATTACGTGTCAGTGTTTGCATTTCATCTTGCCCTGCTATAACTTACTATTTATAAAGCTCCCTCTTTATAAACACTCACCTGCATTGTGCAGTGGTTACGGTGCTTTTGGATAGGCGATGAAATCAGATCACATTGATAACCCTCATGGCTGTGTGCCCGCTGTGGGCTTGGCCCTGCCATTCTCCGAAGGGAAGCAGGGGCGAATGTGGCCGTCGTCCCACAGGATACTGGGCAGCTTCTCAGAGCAGTGCAGGTTTGAACGGCAACAGAGAACTGTGCTTTGTGCTTTGAGCCTACTGTGCCAGGACGGAACTGGGGAGGGCTGTTAAATCGGTGTCTCAGCAAATACAGGGATGAGGTTTTCATGCAAAGCTGAGGATGAATGACACTGAAGCTGCTACAATACAAGCTGTGGTTTTTCACAGGAGGGAAAGATAAAGGATCTGACCCCAAAACCCCACTGCAGCAGTGGTCAGGGTTCAGCTGGGTGTGTTCACACGAAATGGCTCATCCTTCAGTTCCGTGTATGGCTGTTAGAGAGCAGTCCTGGCAGCTGGCAGAGGTCACCAGCCATGGCTAAAGGTTTTTCTAGTTGGAATACATGAGGATAAAAGTTTAAGAGGAGCTGTAGTACTGCTGCAATTAATTAATTAATCGTTTCATTTGATAAACCAAGTGAAGAACCTTCTGCTAAGTTTAAAAACTGCTTTTTAGAATAGCAGAATTGTATTTTATAGTAGTTAACCTGTTGTACTGTCCATTTTTAAGTCATTAAATTGACTGGTTACAGCTCAATAAGTTCTTAGCTAATGCAATTCTCAAGGTGTACAATCCAGTAATGTGTGGGTTCTCCAGATCTGTTTACAGGGCACTTCACTGAGAAATGTCCTCTCAGACACTTTCTTGGCTCCAGGTCAAAATTTTCAGGTGAATTGGTGAAGGGAACTGCCTTTTGTCTTCTGAAGCTTTTCCTATTTCTCTGTCCAACCCATTTTCTATACAGATATCACTTTACGACAGTCACCGATGGCAGTGTTGCATAAAATGCTCAGCTCGCCTGACGTTTAAGCTGCTTTTCTGTAGGTTGCTGTACACTGGTTTAATTCTCTTTCATTTGTATCACAGCAGCTTCCGGCATAGAAAGTAACAACGAGGTTTGGCACTCGTAGCTTTTTACTGGTAAAAACCGAATAGCTAGAGCTTGGACCAAATGGTATGGCAATATTGAAAATAAAGAAATGAAAATGACCACCACGGCTACAGTCGTGCATTTGCATCTTGCACACCTTTGCTGAAAAGTTCCCTGTACTTAATACAAGCATAATTTGGCTTTTGCCTGCAAGAACTGTTAGATATAAAGCAGGATTTTGGCAAAATGTTATTTTGTGTCTAAACGCTTGTTTTTGTTGTCGGGTGCCGTTGTCTGTCTTTCCGTGCCAGGGCAGTCAAGGCTGTAATGACTATTCCGTTCCTCTTCCTGGTGTTTCACAGCCACCAAGCAGCTCTGGGCAAATGCAGCGCTCTGACTTTCCCACCTATTTCTAAACCTTTTAATTTCACTGAGTAAACATTTCTCACACGCTGGCTAGTGGTGATGATTCCATCGGATCTGTCCAAATTTTCACCCTTAGATTGCCCTTAAATTGTTCTTATGCTGTAAAGAATCCCTTTATTCATATTCCTTTTTTTGGTTTTGTTTTATTTTACTTGCAGTCTTCTCTGTCCCTAGCATAGATAAAAGACGACAGGTTTTGTCACCTCTCTTTTGGTAGCCACACGAATGAATAAATGAAGTGACCGTGAATAAAATGATTAAATTTCCAGAAACATACTTACTGTCTGTGTCTCTGAAGGCCTTTACAGGAGCTACTGTACGTACTTGTAGCTCAGAAAAGCACTAAAGTTGATGCTGTGCTGGAGCTCTGGTGTCACAATGGAAGTGCTTTGTCTTAGTTTAAATAAATGTTTACTTTGAAAGCCCAGATTTACATAAGCTAAAAAGACAGTTAACGTGCAGCGTAGATTGTGTTCTGGTAGCAGTGCTGGATAGCACAGGATGGAGAAGTGTTCTCAGGATGCCACAGTTACTCTGGTATTTGCACGCTATTTAGGAGACACTCAGGCTTCCGTTGTTTGGAAGGAGTGGAACTCGGACCACGCTGTTCCTGTCAGCAGTGCCACTTCTTGCTCTGGGTGGGGATTGTGAGGACCAGCATCTGGAGTGGGTGCTGGATGAGCTATGGGGAGGAGCAGAGACGGCCTGATGAATGATGCAGCAACTGCTGCCCTGCCAGGAACGGATTGCACAAGAAGACACTTGAGCATCTGGAATTTTTTTTAGTTTATTTTTACCCCTGTAATTTTTATTAAATTGTTTGACCTAGCTTTTAAATGTCTACCTGGAAGCTTTTTCCCAAGTTTCCTGGATTTGGTTAGGGAAGCAGCATGAAGGGTAAGCTCAGCTGCCTGCTAGTGACGTGTGAGGAATCCTGAAGCTCTGGCTGCTTCTGTCTAAGGTAGACGGGTGAAAAAGAAAAAGAAAGAACATGAAAAGCTGACCCACCCTCCTGTTGAGCACTGGCTTGAGAGAGTAGCCATCGGCACTGCGGGGAGAGAGGGCAGCAGGCTGTGGGAACCTGGCTGGGAGAACTGCTTTGGAAGCAGATAAAGGAGAGGGCCAGTTAATTGGCGTGTACTGCAGGGAGACCAGCAACGGGTACGAGGAAATGCAGGGCTTCAGGTGTGAACAACAGCTTGAACTGGTGCCTCTCGGTGATGTGCCTGTGCTCCGTGCCAGCAAAAGGCAGCTAGACAGAGCTTTATTCGCTTCAGTTTAAGAAACCCCACTCCTTTGAGCTCGTGATGTAGTATTTCAAGTTTTTAAGGCAAAAAGAGCCATTTGAAGTTTTCATCTTTTAATAATTGTGTACTCTAGAGAACACAATGATGCTGACTTTGTACAGCACGCTGAGCTGTGGCTTCGTTCTGCGTGAACTTAAGTGCTCGGCACAAAGGAGAAAAGCTTATCTTTGTTTGGCCAAGCCAGGAAAGCGCACTGCCCGTGCTTTTAATAAACAGATAAGGTGCAGGGACAGAGTTCGGTGTGCGTTCGGTTGGAAACTGGCACCTCGGTGTTTTGTAGGCCGTTATTAAACATGAGGGAGAGGGAGGCAAAGCGCTGGGCTGTCTGCTGCAGGCCGGCCAATTGGCTTTGGCTCCGGTGTGCGAATCCAGGCAGCTCAACCACGTGAGAAGCTCGGAAGCGCTGGGCAGAGGCTAATTAGGAGCCTCCAGCCTCGCTGCGCACAGAATCTGCTCGCACTCGGTGTTCTTGGCACCCTCATCCCTGCACTGGTTTCACTCTTCAGCTGCCCTCCCTCTGCAGCCACTCGGCCTGTTCCTGCCGAGCCGCTGGCTGCGCGGGGCTTTTCTGGGCAGTGTCACCTCTGAGAGCCTGGACCCTTGCAGTACCAAGCCTTAAAGCTGCCTTGGGAAAGACTTTGTGCGTCTTCTGCCACTGGATCAATGTATTGATAAAGGCAGGATCGGGGAGAAGGAGCAGAAAGGGAGCAATCAGCAGAATCGTAGAATTACAGACTGGTTTGGTTGGAAGGGACCTTAAAAATCATCCAGTTCCAATCCCTCTGCCATGGAAGGGACACCTCCCACTAGATCGAGTTGCTCAAAGCCCCATCCAGCCTCGTCTGGAACACACCCAGTGATGGAGCATCCCCAGCTTCCCTGGAGTGAGGAGCTGGGGAGGGGTGATGGGGGTGGAAATGGCGAGCAAGGGAGGACGGGCAGGAGAAGCCAATAAACCGCAAGCAGAAATCAATGTGTAGGAACACTTGAGCACACTCTGCGTGACAGAGCTTGCAATTCTGGGTTCCTAGGTCTTCCTCATTGTTCCTTTGGCTATTTAGTTGTGAAACACTAGGAAAGTGCGACTCTGTGCTCAGGTGAACTCTGAGGACTACTTAATGCATGACTCTTAGCAGTTAGTGTACTGAAGCAGCAGGGATCTGGGCTCTAACGTGAAGGCTGATGACTTGTGCAGAGGCGGGGATCAGTTTACATGGCAGAATGTGTGGTTTTCAGCTTAAATGCTAAAATGATGCCTCGAGTCGTACTCCCCTGCTCACGCGGAGCGCGTTGGACAGAGCGGGGCAGGCCGAGAGCAGTGGCTGCAGCAAGGCCTGTGTCTGGTGTCTGCCGAAGGCTCCCAACCCTTGGTGCTTTCCACTGCCGTCATGCTAACAGCTCTGTTTCCAAACAGCATCTCCTTAAGGCTGTGGGTAAAGCTGTCATTTCTGCAGCAGTGTTGTGACATTCAGGGACAATTAGGCCAGTCCTTGCTATTTGGGTTCACCAGAAGGTTAATCCTAACACTCCCTCCTGCCTTGTTCATCTCTTTGCTTGACCAACCCCATCTTTTTTCCAACATCCAGGGGATATGTTTTATTGAGGATCTGTGACATGGAATGGGAGTACTCACAGCAGAAGTCTGTTGCTTTTACAGTGTATCCTCTGCCACGGAATGCTCCTCTGACAGCTTTGAGTCCTGTGCAAAAGCACCTCGCACCTCATCTGTGGTTTTGCAGTCTGATGGACCTTTGATGGTGAGATGGAGAAGTGCTGAGTGTTGGGTGGAGGCAGCTGGTGGACCATACTGGTCCTGTGTTTGGGAAAGGTTCCTTGCATGTGATGAAGAGCAGTAACCCTCCTCACCCTGGAAGCCAGAAGCTTCCTTGACAGTTTGGAATTGATCTGTTATGGTCGCCATATGTTACTGTAGGTTACTTGAGATGCACTGGAGTACACTTTTTTAGTAAAATGGGATGATTTTATAATTAGTATGGCAAAGCAGAAGTGTTCCTTAATGAAAAAAGCAAAAGCCCAAGGGTTTAGTAATATTTACTGCTTGAATGGAAACATCTGCATAAATTCTTTGGGTAGGTATATAAAAAGAACTTTTCTCCTGGTGATGGGAAAACTCGTATGGTAGATCAAGTTTCTGAAAACTTAAGTGATAAACTTGAATTATGTGCTGGGAAGTTTAGTAAACTCATGTTTTAAATGAGAGAAAACCACTAATACGGTATTCTGTGGAGAAATGGTGGTGGTTTATAGTTCTACTGCTGTAAGTAGATCTGTTTAAAATAGTTTTGAGAAGTGAGTTAGTGAAGTTTTTCTAAGTAGTGTTTGAACATAGTTCAGGACTACAGAACAAATACAAGACTATATAAACAAGTACACATCTGAGACAGACGTTGTGTTTGTTCTTTGAAATTTTTAGCAGCCTGTTCTCCAGCTCGGGCTCGGTTCTCAACTAAAGGAGCTACACCGCAGCAGCCGGTTCTTTACCCAGATGCAGCAATGCTTCGTAGTGAAAATTCAGCTTGCTGTGAGCTTCTGTGGGCAGGCTGGACATCTATCACTGACTTTGAAACAAATGTGGTATTTCATTATCCTAAATAGATTTTGGTATTACTTTATATCTCCTGAAAAGCCACTGGCTGTAGTGGTTTAATCAAAACCATGTGGTAGTTCTTACGAGGGAACGGAAGAAGGGGAACTTTGCTGTTCCAGTCATTGTATGGTAATAACCTGGTGGGGTTTTTCGTTTTGTTTGGCTTTTCTTCTTGATCAGTATGTCCTGATACAAAAACAAAGTCCAACCTGTGCGGGCAGCGGGGTACAGAGCCTCTGGGGTCAGCAGTAACTTAGGAAAAGTATGTGGAGGGGTCAGGGATCAGTTTTGGGGACTATTTATCAAGGGAAGGAGCCGGGAGGGGCTGCCTGGCCGGTGATGCAGAAAGCAGGAGGGAAGGCGTCGGGATGGGAAGCGCAGCTGAGGGCTCTCGCTGAATGCCTTTCTGGGTCACAGTCCCCTCACCAGCACAGCGCTGGTTCCTGGGTCCCCCCAGGGAAGGGGGGAGGAGGAGCAGGACATGTGGCTCACGCCGTTTCATTCACAAGCCCGAGGATGGCAAAGGGCCCAGGCTCTTCACACAAGCCCTGCACAGCAGCTTTCAGTCCAAATTCATGCCACCGATTAGATGCAAAGTTTCTTTTCATTCATAGCAGCCAATTCGTTCCGGCGAGCAGAGAAACATAACATAAAGTATAGAAAACACAGCGAACGGCTGCCAGTTTCCAGGCAGATTAAACCCATTTCTCTGTAGCTGAAGTACGCTTATCATGGAGCTTTCCCTCGTCATGACTTGTTTTCAGAGTTAAACACAATAGCAGGGTGAGCTCTAGTAAGCGTTTGGTATGCTTTGAAACTTTGCTGCCTAGCTAATTAATGGGATTTCAGTTTGGAGGATGGGCGGCGATGCTGTTGTTGGTTTTGTAAAGAAAAAAAAACCCGCCACCTCTCTGGAGAAGTTAGAAGCAAGCTGTGACAATGGGCGCGACTGTAATCAGCTTGTTGTCAAGTTTTTTTAACCTTGAAAAGTATCCGCAGTGGTTTTCACGTGCAGTGTGTGTGTGTACGTCTCGAATTAGAACGGTCTGATTTTTAATTTGTGGCTCTGCTGGGTTTTCTTCCCTCCCCCAAGTTATGTTAATTAATGAAAACTGTTAATTGGAAGGCAAAACTGTTTCCTGCAGGGACAAAGAATTCTGCAGGTAGCCAAAAAAAATTAAAAAAAGCAAAGAGCATTCCCATTTATTAGCTATTAATGCTCTAAAGATGCAGTAGCCTGGATGACTTAGAGAATGGCTTAGTTCACCAGCTCTCGAATTACATGGAGCAAATCATCCTCTCCTGTACTGCCCCAGCTCTGCTGGGCTTGGGTGGGCCTGCAGAGCTAGAAATGGAGCTGATTTTCCCCCTGTTGTTGCTTAGATGCCCAAGTAACAGTCACTTTTGAAATACTGGGGTTTTCCCCACGTCTGCGGCTTGTTTTTCATGATGGTGTGTAGAGTCAGGATGTGTGTTAGGTGAGGTCTCAGTTGTTTTATAAAATGAAGTTAAAGCCACAGTAGACTTATTTTTGTGTATGGAATGAGGCTGGACCATCCTGCTGGTAGGTAGAGTCCTAAAGTTTCTTCCAAACCACGCAGTCAGAACTGTTCGAGCAGTGATATGGATACGGGGTCAGTGCACGAGAAAAAATTACATATTTCAAGGAACTAGAGATGATGATGAACCAGAATAAAAGATCTTAGTGATCTAAATTCATAGGACGAGCTAAGTACTGTCGTGCCCCATCGTTACTAGGTCTGACCAGAATAAAAGGGTGTTTGTTTATTATCGCTGTCTGAGGACGCTCGTCTTCCCCTCCATTGCACTGAGCTGGCTGCACTTTCTTAGGATGCTTAAAAATGGAAACAAGTGTCTGTAACTCAAATGTTTCTGTAGGTGTTTTGTTTAGTCCTTAAAAATACTCAACTGTGCTACAGCACGATTGAGAGGCGGTATTTAAATTACGTGCGCCCAATAGAAAAGATATTCAGGAAAAAGGATGCCAAAAAAGTGTGTGAAAACTAAACACTGCCCTGGCTGATGATGCTTGCACTCGTATTTCTGCCTTACTTTTCAAGTGGTAAGAAGTGTTCTTGTTGTTACTGGGGCCCAATTAAAAATAATTATGCTCTGGCATTTTCCTTTCTGATACAATCTGGGCAGCAGTGATTCTGCATTCTGCACCTCAAAGTGTAGGATATGAATTCAGTGGGAGAACTGTGGTTTATTGGTGTGTGTGTTTATGTTTGTTCTGTTGGGTTTTTTTCAGATGTGATTTGTTAAAGCTTTCTCCAACGTGTTCATATATTTGTCATGCAACGTGTTGTACCTCGCGTTCCATGAGTCCTAAATTGAAGGTCGGAGATTTCAGTAGCCACGTACATGGTCTTACAGAGCTCAGTGTGTTAGGAAAATTAATTGAATTCTTTATCCCCGCAACAGGCAGTTGCAGAATTTCACCATTTATTTCTTTCTAAAGAGACTAGTCTCCATACACCCAGAACTGTATGATATTTGTAGACAACCCAAACCCCTCAACCGTTTCATCCTGCCCCACGTCACCATAAATACCTTTGAGAGTGGAGGACGGGCAGAGAACACAATAGTGCTTCAACGTGCTGACATTTCATTTTGCTTCTATAGGGATTTATTAAAGGAAAAAAGTCAGTCAGGAAGTTGCGCATCAGATACTGTACTTTGGTTATACTAAAAAGCAATTAAATTGCAGAAATCTGTGGTAAGAGGTGGTGATGATAGACAGATGCACTTCACTTTCTCCTGCAGTGTCCAGTGCAAAGACAGGATGGTGAAAATGGTTTAAAATCAACTTAAACCTCACGTTTGTCTTAATATTGTTACCCGACAAAGTCTGGCACTGCTGGGGCATGGTCTCTGGGTTTATGTTGTTCTGCATTACTTTTTCTTGCATCAGGTGACAGTCCAGAGAGGTAAAAACTGGGAAAAGCTTTTGAGTCTTCAGATTTTGAGGATTTAAAGCACACAGGCAAAAATAATTCTCTAATGAAATGCTCTGATCAGTTTAGTTAATTCCTTTCTTGGAGTTCTTTAATATTTTTATTTCAAGGATGAGTTCATACTGTGGTAAATGAAGAAAGTCTGAATTTATGGTTCAAGTCAATAATCTTTGGAATTTGGTCTGTAGGCAGAATATTAGTATAAACAAGTGTTTATTTCCTGCCCTAATCTTTCTGAAACTTCTCTTGCAGGGTTTTGACTAAAAGTGGTCTTAAATATATTGCTCAGTGGGTACATTCCTTCACATGGTTCCTTAAATTGAGTGATGAACTTACTGTTGTAGCCTGGGACATTTAATTACTGCCTTTTAAGGAGTTCAAGGGAGAAAATTAACCATCGGTAAGAAGCGAACCTACAAGTTTTGCATTTCAGAACTTGCTGCAAATTCCGTTTAAAAAAAAAAATTAAAATAAAAAATCCCCCATACTTGGGAAACAGACACAAACAACTGAATTCCAATGTGAGAATGAAGGGTTTCTAAAGCACGCTCCAGCGCTTAGCGTGCGCCTAAACACAGCTCTGGAAAGGAGCTTTCAAAGCTGGATGCTTCTGAAAAGCTTGGACCCCGATGGCCACGCGCTGTGCACGTCAGCTGTAGAACTGCTTGTTAAAAGTCAGTGGCAGGAGTGCTCTCGAGCTTCGAGCCCTCTGGGTTCTTGTGTCCTGGTCATGGCGCTGTCTTCCATTTCTGTGCGAGGTGCCGCGGCCGCCGGTTGTCGTACGGCCTTTGCTTTTTCATCTTTTCTGCACGGGGGGAGGCCTGTGCCGTTGGGTGCCTGGCTTCAGGAGGGCTATGGGGTTTTTGTGTTGTTTAAATGCTCCCGTTGCTCTGTTTTTGTTAAGGGAAGATGAAATCAAAGGAATGTGTTCCGCACTTGAAGCGGAAGGTGGCCGAGACAGCGACGGGCCTTATTTCCTGTAGGAACATCAGGAAATGTTTCTTGTGCAACCACTGACTAAGCTGCTTCTTTTGGTATGAATTAATGCACCGTTACTTGCAGAGAGCTGCATGTAGCCGGAGGAGCAGGAGCGCCCATCGTAACCATTGTGCTGAGGTTTGAGGGTGTTGCACCACCGAGGCCCTGACTCTGTGTGCCCTCGAAGCCGTGTTAAAGTTCTTCAGAGAAGGTGGATGGCTGGGTTGTTTCCAGTTGACTCTGCTGCAGAGCCGTGTCTGTGGTCAGTGCTGGTTGGAGCCAGGCCCTGAGGGCTTCCTGCCGGGCTATGCTGACGGTATTGTGCATCTCTTGTGGGAATGGGGACCTCAATAAGCATTCCAGCTGAACGTGAGCTGATTTAATGGCTTGCGTGGCTTTGCCCCTCTCGGTTTCAGTTGTCCTTCATGGAAAAAGTGCTCTTTCAGAAGTAAGAGGAGAACTTCTGCCTCAATTTCTCCGCAGTCTAGGACATGAGTGAAACAGGGCAAACACAACAAGCCAGCAGGTCCCTTTTTCTGCCTTGATGGGAGGGGAAATGTGTGTTCAGTTCCCATAAATGCTGAACACGTTGGGAAGAAGAGAGGTCTGTTGTGTTGTGTTTTCTCAGAGGATGCCCTGACAGGATAGTCTGGGAGGACCACGCGTCTGATTATGCAGGAGTGGGAGTTGTCTATTGACAACTTTGTTCTTTAGCTTGGGAGGTTTCCAGACCTTTGCATGCTGCTCAGATGATGAATGTCGAGCAGCTATTGGGATGGATGCCAGCCTGCCAGCAAGGTGCTTTCAGGAGCCCTTCAGGTTTCACCGTGTGCTGTAATCCAGACTTTGCTGCTGGAATTTTTCATGTGCAGAAAAAAAATTGTCAAAACTGGGTACTGCGGGAGGAGCTGGCTGTGCTGTTAGAATGTTCTTCCCTGCTTGCTGAATGGGAGCACGTTAGGAAATCTTCTCAAATAGGTTTTGGAAAAGAAAATGAAAATGTTTACAGAATGACTAAGTCCTGCTCTCTTGACCATAAGTAGTTGCGTAGGTGGAGATTTGCGTTGCCTGTGTACGTACAGCTGAGTGGCAGCCGGGGATGGCATTTCGGTTGTGGTCCCAGCCTGACCTAGCTGCTCATCAGAGCCTTTTCCTGCCTTAGCCCCTGGAAGAAGACCTGCGGCCAAGGCCCCTTCCTGCCTGACAATGCACAGTCCAGTGCTAGGTAATATCACGTGTCCAGGAAAACATCGTTGGCCAGTAAATCCTCCCTGCATTTGCCTTGCAAAGGCTGCTGTGGGGTAGCTCAGCCAAGAGCAGCTCTCTGCGCTGGGAATTTAGCTGCAGTTTTTCTGCACGTGGAGACTACTTCATTATTTATTTATTTTAAAATTTATCTGTCGTAGATATCTGAGTGGCATCTGGTTATTCTGAGTCTCTAAGTGCTGTAAGTGTTGCCTATTTTGAGCAATTAACTGTGGTCCAGAAGGACTTGGTAGCGTTGGGGCCTCCACCCTCCTTTGTTCCTTAGGTGAACTCTGTTTTTTTTCAAAATAGGCAGGAAATTGTGCTCCTTCCCTTTGGTCCGTTTCTTTGGATGACAATAGAAAAGAAGCGTCCTTGCTGTCTGAAAGGGTAGGTGAGAAACAATATCTGGATGTCACCCTACCCTTTGGAAAATGAGACAAGTCTTCTGATGCTTCTAGAAGGGATGCTGTGTCTGGGAGCTCCTTGCAGCTCCTTGGAAGTGAAGATTTCCACCCTCGTGTGCAACAGCTTTGTGTGTTGAAGCCTTGCTGTGTTGTCCTTAACACATTTAGAAGAGTAGGTATCACTAGAAGGTATCCAGAGGTACCTCTGGAAGTATTCTGGAGGTATCTCTGGAAGACTTTTCTGTGTTAATGGATGTTGCATTTCTGTTGCATATAACCAGGATGCCTGTCACTCAGGGCTCTGAAGGAGAGGGTGCAGTGTTTGCCCTGTTATCAAACTGCCTCAAAACTTTATTTCTCTTGAGTTGTCTTAGTCCTGGATGCTCAGTTTCTTTACACAGGGAGCAAAATGTGATGTGTGCTTATTGTGCATCCTAGATAACGGCAGAGACTACAAAGGGGGGAAGGAGATGTTCCCTAGCACTAAATTAGTTTTTCTTCCACGCTAACGTTTGAATTCATGTTGTTCAGCTGATTTTATCTTATAAAGGGAGCTCAGTTTTCTGTGATGACTATTGTATTTCAAAGTTGCTGCTTTTGAGTTGGCCATCGAGAGAGGGCTTACAGAATCTCTGATAAGGATTTAGTTTCTTCCTTAGCTCTTGTGTGGTAGAGTTAATCCTGTTATCCCAGACTTAAAACAGAATTTGCAGAAAACCATTTAAATGCTAGGAAATTACCTGTTATCAAGTGAGCAGTATCCAATGTTGGGCATCAAAGAGTTTTCCTTGTGGCAGGAGTGATAGTGGCAATATTAGAGCTGAGACTGTGTTGTGGATTTGTGCTGTTCTTCTGCACAAGTCTTGATGGTGGTTCTGGTGAGGTAATGTGTTAATGGGAAGGAAATTCCGTAAAAATCATGTTAAAAATAGGATTAAACTGTAATGTAACATCCAGCAAATAGAGGCCTAATTGTAAACTTTAAATCTTTTTGTTTGGTGGACTTGGTTTTCTGTTTAAGTGACAACGTATACGATGGACGTCCCGTTACCAAAGTACTTGCAGTGTTAGGTCAGTAAATGCCCAGGACTTCAGAATGCTTCTCACATAAGTGCAGCTTTTTTTACCCTTCTCCAGCCAAACAAGCCACAGTTCTGTTCATTCCCTCAGATCTGAGGACGATGTGAAGCCGTTTCTGCTCTGCAACGCTCCTTTACAACATCTATGGCTGGGTAAGTGGTGGGAGTCCAGGCGGTGAGACTCCAGCACTTGCCTCGTTTGGAGGACTTTGAGTTGAAGGGAGAGGAGCATGGTATCAAAAGACAACCAACCCAATTACAGTCAGCAGGGCGATAAACTTCCTGGAAGCCTGTAGTTTACTGCTCGCGTTGATGGAACCGTAAGTCAGTTTGTGCATTTTTTTGAGCTTCTCTTTTTCCCAAGAAGGACAGATTCAGCAGTACCTCCTGCTGCATTGCCCTCTCCTTGCTGGGGTTTATTTTCTGACAAACAGAACTGTTTGGTTTAGTTGTCTGTTTTATTCCTTCAGTTACTTGCAGTCTGTAGCAAACTTGAGAAGTCCAGACTAGCACTTGGCTCCATAATTCACTCAGACATACTTTAAGGATGTGGGCTGCTGCTGCTATGTAATTGGCCGTACTATTTTGGGATGGAAGGTGAAGGTCAGGTCTCTTGGGAATGATGGTTTTGTTTATCTGCAGAGATAGCGTTCACTCTGTAAATCATTGCCCTGCAGTCTTCGCAGTAGAAGAGGCTAGAAAAATATTTTGAAATGAAACTCCGTCTCTTCTGGAAAAAAATAACCAACCCAAACCTGCCTGTGGAAAGTTTCTAACTCTGAATTTGCCAACTGTCTTCTGTACTTGTCCCTTTTTCTTTCACATGCCACTTGGGGGGGAAAAAAAATAAAGTCCAGCAATTAGTAACTTCTTAACAGGCAGTTTGGGGAGGGTAAGATTAAGCCTGAAAGACCAAGGACTCTGCATTTCTTTTTGCTTCCTTCTGAGAGGACTTCAGCCTGTTAGGGTAGTGTCTGCTGCATTTGGGGTGGGAAGTATTAATTGTTCCCGATTTAAAGCAAATCTGGTTTGCTTCTCATTACCTTCATTTTTTTTTTGTATAATTGTGAACAGCACACATATAGAATGATGTTAGTAGAGGACGTCTTGCCCTGGCCTCACTGCCTCCCTGCTGCTAGTCCTGCCTGTGGGTGGGATCTAATGGAAGAAGGAAGGTGAAGAGGTTTCTGCAAGGCTCTACCAGGTAGACTGTCAGGGTGGATCTTGGCGTTGGCTCTCATCGTAAAGCTGCTTCCTAGACCGGTGACGTTGCTCCTGAGGCTATGTTGCCTACACTTCCAAGCTCATCTCTGCCAGTCCATTCACGCAGTGCCATAGCTCGGATGGGTTGGTCCTCTCAGACAGCCCTACCCTGTTCCTTCAAAGGGGGAGATCGGGCTTTGTAGTGGAGGAGCAGCACCTTGTAGTCCAGGAGTGAATCTGTGGTCACAGTGGCTTTTATTGCCTGGCAGATGGGCCTCTGAGTGGCTCCCCCTCTGCCAGGTCAATGCCTTCGGTTTGCCCAGCCACGGGAAACGATAGTGGTCTATTACGGACAGGAGGGGAACTTGCAGAGGCATCATTTCCTCACCCAGAGGAAGGACTGCAGGATCCCAAACTATTGAAGATGATGGAAAACAATACTTGATATTTATTTATGGTTTCTTGATTTCCTGGTCCCCCGAACACCATTGTTCCCTTGTGTTGTTCTTAGAAGTCTGGTAGCTGGGGTTTTGAATGGTGTGAGACAATTTATTTTTTCCTTTGGAGAACATGAACTGAAAGCACGTTCCTCACAGCAAACTCATGAATGAAATAAAAATAATAGTAACAAAAAAAAAGTTCCATATCCTTCTGTAACCTTCTGTGGAAGGCTACAGTGAGATTTCAGCTGGGGCGGGCAGCGTGGGCGGCCCGGTGAGCGGCAGTGCGGCCCGGTGCAAGCAGCGCTTGCTGCCCGCGAGCTCTGGTTGGTGGCTCAGTGGCTCGGGTGCTTCATGTGCTGCTGAGACAGATGAGTAATCTCCTCTTTAATTTTAGTGGGCTGACAAACTGTCCCTGTGGACTGCTTTGGGAGTGGCAGGTTTTCTTGTACTATTTTTAACAGATTTAATGTCTACAAAAGAAAAAGAAAAAATCCCCAATCCTCTCGTGCTTCATCTGGGGGATGCTTTAAAGCTTTTGATGATAACCTGAAAGAATGAGGCTCTTGTTTCAGGGCAAGGTAACAATAAGCTCTCTCATCTTAAGGTCCCAGCATTCAAATAAAAAAATTCGTTAAGATGGCAATGAAAATTGTGCTGTAATCAGGTTTGGTTCTTCTCTGGCTATATGAAAATTAATGACAGGAGCCAGGAGAGCCACGCAGTCTTTGTGCTGAAGAACACACACTTCACAGGCAGCTCGGGGAAGTTCTGCCCTTACGCTGGGAACTCATCAGAGCCAAAACCAGGCCACAGACCCACTGAAGACCTGCAAAAAAAAAAAAAGAAAAAAAGCCTGCACTTGAATAGGGAAAGGAGAAAAAGGGCCAGTGAGAAAAGGAAAGCCTGCGAGTGTCGGGGGGATGTTTTTCCCCAGCATCCGTGTAGAATCCAAGTCCGTATTTCTTGACATTGCAGATGTTTGACAGTAAGGCAGCCCAGCTTGTGGGGATCGGTTCCCGTGGCACGGGGCCTCATTCTTGTGGCTCTGTTCTGGATGTGAATATGCTCCGGTTTAATTTTGTCAGAATCCTGTCCTTGCTGGTCATTGTATCTTTCAAGAAATGAAACCTCTTTGGTGGATGTAAACTGAGATTAGCAGGTCAATATCCGGTGATATAATTAATGTCCAGGAGATGTTTAGATAAAGGAAAAAAGCACTAATATTTTATCATATACTCTTTCTGAGAGCCAACAGAGAAATAAGAGATAAGCTGTTCTTTGCATTTGCACAGTTGAAGCATCTAATGAATCAATTATAAGCCAGAGGAAAAATAATTATTAATGATTGCATTTCCATGGAAATTGTCTCAAAACCATCTAGGCAGATGAAAATTCGCGAGGCCAACTCGTGATAGGCAATAAGTGCACGTATCAGCTTTGTGTGCGTGAAGCTGTGTGTAAGGTAAAGTGATATAAGTTTTGGTATCCTTGTATTCCTCTTGGAATGACAACTAGCAGTGGCATCTAATCTTCAGAAGCCAGCAGTTTCCTCATTTACTGAATTTTATCCTTTACATTTCTAGTCCAAGGTTTAAAAAAAAAAATTTAACCCCCCCCCCCCAGTTTTTCAAGCCGGCCT
>JANIMW010027096.1:73718-85399 GCA_024582635.1 Todiramphus saurophagus | reverse complement strand
GCTGCCCAGGGCAGGGGTGCAGTCCCCGTGACCCCTGGAGGGGTTCCCAAGCCCCCCGTGGAGCTGTGGTGCTGAGGGGATGGGGCAGGGGTGCCCTGGCAGGGCTGGGGGAACGGGTGGGCTCTGATCTTCCAATCAAACTGATTCCAGGGTTGTATCTGAATCCAGCTTTGATAGTGGCTGTGGGTGCCGTGGGTGACCGGCTGTCTCTGGCCGTGGCGGGTGCGGTCGGTGCTGGTGGCACTGGCAGTCCTGCGGGCAGGGCGGGAGGAGCAGCTGGAGCCTCAGCTGGGGATTGCTGGAGAGAGAAGAAGAAGAGTCTTTTGTTCGGTGGCAGAAGGCAGACTCGGCAGCTCCCGCCGCTGCTGCTGGCGCAGGTTAATGGGAGGAGGAGGAGGAGGGTGGGCACCCAGGGCTCACCACAGCTGCTCTTGCTGGAAATCGGGGGGTGTGTGGGGTGCATCCGTGACAAAATCAAGCAAAAGTGCTTGGGCAAAGCCGGCACGGCAGCGTTCTGGGACCTGGCCCCTGGGGTGCGTTAAGGATGGCGCCAAAAGCTCAGCCTGCTGCGTGGGATGCCACTGCAGAAATTGCAATCCATGAGCGTGGCTTGGGTTTGGTTTAGGATTTTGTCTTTTGCCACTGTGCAAAATACAGTTTTGTGCAGTTTTAATGTACAAAGGTTCTTCCTAGCTTCATTCTGCAGGCTTCCGTAGGACAGGTTGGGTGCTTTGGTTGAGCTGGCAATATATGGGAAATTTTAACTATATAGATGTCTTTGCAGCCTGCCTTGGTTTTGTTTATGACAGGATAGATTTAAGGGTGGAAGCAGTGTTACAAGGCATCTGACAGGAGAAAAGAAGTAATTTTTTCTTTAATTCTTTTGTCAAACTAAAAGGAACATTACTTCCTGGGCTCCCGAAAGTCAGATGATTTGCTTTCAGAAAAATAGTTACATACATTCTGTGATCCGGATGCTCTGACGTGATTTCAGGATTCAATTTCTTATCTGTTGAGAAGACGAAAACTTCTTGTGCCCTGGAATCTTCTGCAGGCAGAATTTTTTGTCTTCCTTGATTTGATTCCAGATGTCAGAGGAGTCATTTGTGCTGTTGGCAGCAACCTTGCCCTGTCTGTAGCAGGGCTTGTTTTTTTCCCAACAACACACAGAGCAACTGTGGAGGGGGGAACAACGACACCAATAAAACCAAAACAAAACCAGGAAAACCCACCAAACCACCCAACAATGCTACTTTTCTTTTGACAAGACGGGAAGTAAACCCCCGTAAGAGGAGCTCAGCGTGTCCTCCGAGACGCTGCCCAGCGGGATGGCAGCAGGCAGGCAGATGCGGCCACGTTCGGTGTCTGGCAGAATGAACAGAGTGCTTTCAGTTTGCATTTTTCACCCTTTGTTAGGGAACCACAGCCCTAAACTGTTAGCTTACACATCTTATTTGTAGCTGCTCCGGAAGGCTCAGTTGGTACCCACTGTCTTGGTCTGCAAGGTCAACAAACTTCAGAAGATGAGCCACTTCATATTTAGAATTTTCCCAG
The DNA here is from genome assembly GCA_024582635.1 of Todiramphus saurophagus. Taxonomy (NCBI): domain Eukaryota; kingdom Metazoa; phylum Chordata; class Aves; order Coraciiformes; family Alcedinidae; genus Todiramphus; species Todiramphus saurophagus. The sequence goes on along the minus strand of JANIMW010027096.1, from coordinate 83,845 downwards.
CATTCTGGGGCATTCCTTCTCCGAAGCATCTATACCTTGATCATTTAGGTGTCATTTTGTGATAATTAAGCTTACAGAAGGCTGCTTGGGGAAGTTTAGGTTTGTAATTTGCATTTCACACTTAGGAGGCAGGGGTTGGAGCAAGCTGAGCGACTCAAGAGTGTTCCTCCAATGACAAAGTCATCCACAGGCGGTTCTAAAAATTGGTGAATGAAAGGGGATTGTTTATTTATTTTAAAATGTAAATATCAAACATCCTCTCTTTTATCTTTCCTCTTGATCTGGTCTTTTAAATTTAGACTGCTCTTTGTGGTACCCAGCCAGCTTGCTGCTGTGGAACGTTTCTTGGAGATCTCTTTTCACTCTGAATTAGTGAAATTGGCCAGAGTGTGCTGGCAGAGAGCTGTTAGCTCAGCAGCTCTCAGATTCTGGGTATCCTTATGTATAGATCCATCTTTTAGATATATTTTCCTATTAAGGTCTGTTATATCTATGTTGGGGTCCTCTTTAAAGCTGTGTGTACATCTGTCCTGCTTTTTCTTTGTTTGCTGACTTCTGAAGAACTCTTCTTGGTTGTCCTCAGTCAATGTTCAGATAATTCTGAGTCTTTTGACCAGTCGTCTCTCTTTCAGACCTGCTGTGTGTTCACCTGAGTTCAGAGACATTTGATCTTTCCATAGTCACAGTACTGGATTAAGGTTATCTTTACACTTACTGCCCAGAGCATCACTTCTCCATCCTCCTGCCTGATGGCAGCTCTCTGTTCTCCCTAGCAAAGCCTCGAGCAGAGGTGGTGTGTCTGTGGAGCCAGTCAGCAGGGATGGGTCTTGGTGGCAGGCAGATGGAGGTGTTCACCTCCATCCCTACCTGCACTCCCCTCAGTTCTTACACCACTCTTCTAGAAAACATGAGGTTGTTCCAGTAACTGTGGAATGTGTGTGGATATGTAAGTGCCCTGAATGATTCAAGTATTCACATCGAGTTGTGGGACATAGTGTTAGGACTTCCTTCAGGAAGGAAATCTGCATTGGTAGGGACAACAGATGGCAATCTTTAGGAAAAACCTGGCATTGCGAGGACAGTGCGGTGTGAGTACAGCAACATAACACGTGGGCTCGCACCAAGCTGCTGGAAGGGGCTGAAGTCATCCTGTGCCTCCCTACCTTAGTTGTGTCTGGGTTCTGGAGAGTTTGGATTTTCCTGGGTGTGCTCTGTGATAACCTCTCAGATGGGGGTCTGGGACAGAGCCGCTCAGAGAACTGTTTACTGTGGCTGTTGTAGACTCTTCTTGACCCTGCAGCTCTTGGCTAGTGGCTTGGATTGCTTGAGAATAATGAATGCTCCAGCTCTCGGATCATCCTGTTTCACCTTCAGCCAACTGCACGTCTTCCTTTCCTTCAGTTCCAGGAAAGGAAGCTCTTCTGGGATAACGTGAGTGTGGATGAGCCGTTTGTTTGGTCTGCGGGGAAATAATGTGAACAGAGCGAGATTACAGATAGTGAGATAGACAGGAGTTTGAGGTACTTCTCGTGATTTCCCCCTCCCCCCTTCAGTTCTGGAGTATATTTAATACTGTCGACCAGTTTAGTGAAGACTTTGAAGAATTGAGTCAGAGCCAGGCCGTTGAAGAGGCTCTGGCCGTGGGGAGGTTGCCGTATGCTGCACGGGCGATGCCTACAGCAAGTGTGCATCTGGATCCTCATAGCACGGAGGGATTTAAAGGGCTGCCATCCACCAGCAGTTAACTGCTGCACCTGAATTAATGGCATTTTTTGCCATCAATAAAGCATTAGAAAGAAAGCACATAGTCAGGGAAAAGAGGGGTTAAAGAAGTAGAAAATCTGCATCGCTGTAGAGAGCGATATGAACTGGCAATATTCCACACTTAGTTCTGTTTCTGTCTGGGATAACTGGGTTTGTCCCTTCGGTAACAAAAAGGTGTAAAGCCAGGGGTAACACCTCTTCAGCGAGAGAGCATCACTGCTTGGAGGGGGGATGTCCGAGTCCCAGCAGAGACAGAGGGATGCTGTGGCTGCTGGCCGGCCCCCTGGGCTTATTGATTCTGGCTGTTGGGGAATTCGTGCTGCGCCAGAACGGAGCTGGGTTTGTGTCCAGCGGTGCACGGGCACCTGGAGCTGGAGGGGTGGGAAAGATGTGTCTTTGGTGCGCTCTTGGTGCCAGTTTTTAATGACTAAAGAATGTCTGTGTGAGGATTATCAATGTAAGATTTTAGCCCATGGTGTGTAGATGTTTTCAGAAGGTACCCAAGTCTTTGTAACGCAGTTAATAAATATCAGTTATATGCATTGTACTTGAAATGTGATTTGCATCTTTTGGAATGGCTTGCTGTACATCTCTTTTTCCTGTTTCTGGCTCCTGAATGTGAAATAGAAGAAAGCTTACTCTTCTGGTATTTCGTTAATGGTGTTGCCATTAATCTCATTTGATCCCCAGGGGTGAGGTCCTGGGGGAGGGAAGGGTTAATGCTTTGGTTGTACAGAACCAGATGCAGCTGACTGTTGTTTGATCCAGTTTACAATAGGTTTGATTACTAATACATCAAACCTCACTTGTGGTCCCTGTGGCAAAAGTTACATTTCATGCTAGTACCTCCCAGCTAGTTTTAATTTCAAAATTAGCAGCTTATTTTGCCTTCTCTTGCAGTTGTTTGTGAAGTGCTGGAGCATGATTTTTGAAAAATCACTCATTTTGCTCTGGCTTGACTGTAATATGAGCGTGGGGTGGAAAGGGAACTCCAGAGAGCGTTCAGTTTCTCGGCTTCATTAATATTTCACTGTTTCACTCTTTTTAAGACTATGTAGGCAGGGTTTTGTATTGCGTTAGGGTAACGGGACCACTCAGTGCTTTATAAATCAAATACTTGGGTTGGATTCTGAATAATATTCTGATGTGACTCTGTATCCAAAGGATAAGAAACTGGGGAAACAAATTGTAGATGTAAAATGCCAAGAGTTGCTCAAGTCTCCCTGAACTGACGTTTCCTCCTTTGTCCCGTCTGGTGCAGGCGTTCCTTCACCGGATGATCCAGTGTGCTGCGGCCAAAGTGGATAAAAATGTCACAGAAGAGACCGTTAAGGTTAGTCTCCTGATGGCATTTTTCTTCTGGTTCGTATCTGATGTTTTATTTATGTATGTTTTATTCCTTTGCAGATGTTGTTTTCAAACATTGAAGATATTCTTGCAGTTCACAAAAGCTTCCTGTCGCTGGTGGAGGAGTGCTTGCAGCCAGAGCCTAGCGCGCAGCATGAAGTCGGAACCTGCTTTCTTCACTATGTACGCTGCCTTTCATTACAGCTTTGTTTCGCTTCTTTAGTAATTGTCGAAGGAGTCACGTGGAAAAGGAGAGGGGTGGTGGGGATGAGTTGCTCCTGGGTAGATTCCGATTGGACACGGAAGGAAAATTATTCCCAGTGAGAACAATCAGCCATTGGAATCATCTCCCCAGGGGAATGGTGGAGTCCCCGACATGGGACGCTGAAGATCCAGCTGGACAGGAGCTGGGCCAGCTTGTCTAGACCAGGCTTGTGCCAAGATAGGTTGGACCAGATGATCCTTGAGGGCCCTGGTATTCTATGATTGAAATTCCTGAGTGATACTTCCAGACTGTTCATAATTCTGATTTGAGGTTGGATCTCAAATAATAAATGTAGGAGGGAGAGCAGACCTTCCAAAATAAAGACTCTAGTAGCTATTCGGCTTTGAAAAGTGTTCATTCCATGTTTTATTAATTAAAAAATCATAAGGGCAAGTAAAGAACAATGCATTTCTTTGTTTCTGCAGAAGGAGAAATTCCGCATCTATGATGAATACTGCAGTAACCACGAGAAGGCACAGAAAGTTCTGCTTGACCTTAACAAAATAAGAACAGTGCGGACGTTTCTTTTGGTAAATAAACTTTGGTGTTCTAACTTAATGATTTTTGGCTGGGCAGCGAGTTGTTAGCACTGTCACCTCCACCGTGTAAGAGCCTGAAGCGCTGGCGTGGGTGGGTTCGGCTGGGGTGGTGTTTCCAGAGGATGGGGTTGAGCACTTCATGTTTTCACTGCTGCACTGGGATCCGTGCGTCATGCAGCAGTGTGCCTTGAACTTGCTGGCCAAGGGACAAGGGTGTCAATCCAGCTGTGTCTGTAGGGAGGAAAAAGAGCAGGATAAGCTACATGAGGGGGGACATGGAAAGAAATTGTAGAAAGGAAGCTGAAGGACTCGTCAGCGCTTCTGAAGAGAAGGTCTGTGTTCTGGTACTGGAGCCACAGCTGTGCTAGACAGAAAAATGTGGTGCAGTGGATCATGGAGCAGCCATCCTGATCTTAGACACTGACCTAATGAGAGGTCAAAAGAAACACTACACAACTGCTCTTTCACTTCAGAAGACAAACAAGGAGAGATTTTGAAATATTAAGGATGACAGTCCTCATGGTTTTCCCACAGCAAAACTGGTTTCCATGTAAATACTGAGTTTCCTAATAGATGACGCTAGCTGTTAGATAGAAGGAGGATTCAGCGTGGAATGGTTTTTGTTGATTCCTTTGTGGTGTCCTTAGATAACAAGGTCAGCCTTGAAAAGTGGGGCCTGTGGTGTTGGAACTTAGATACCTGAGAAGGTGCTCACGGATGTATCATCAAATTTTGGAGTGATCAGATCTGATTATTGCATTTTAGAACTGGAGAGCAAGTGATGCTCTCACAGATGTGGTTAAAAAAGGTGATGCTGGTGCTGGCAGCATCTCAAGTCTTAGTTAATTTTATTAATTATTTGTGGCACGCAGTAGGCATTTTGGGGACCTTTGAGCCTTTAAGTATAGAGACAGTCATTATAGAAAGCTGTGGTCTGTGCTGCTCTTACCTTTATCAGAAAAGCTTTTTCGTTGGCAGGTTGGGATCCTCCAGGATAAGGCAGAAGCGGGTTAACCCCGTGTGCAGCGTGGAGAGGGTGTGGAGATCCCCTTGGCAGCCCTGGGGATGGGGGGTGTGGTGTGAGTTCCGTGCCGCGTGGAGCGGCCACCCAGTTGTGCGGCCTCAGTTCCATCAGCAGCGTGTCTGCCTCTGGCTTTGTGGGCAGCGTTGAGGCGGCGGCTGGCTGGGCTGAACTGCTGTTTAGTGTGCTCAGTTTAGACATCTTGCTCTTTGAAGCTGTAGATTATCTTGTACTGTTGCATCACAATTCCTTCTGATCTCTCCATAAAATTGTTTTTCATCGTTACTTTAGGTCTTTAAGTACTTAAGCTTTAATTCCAGCAATGCCAAATATTTGCTGTGCTGTCCCTTGCGTACTTTGGTAGCCCAAGCAGCCCCTATTCTTTTTTCTCTCAGCTGTTTTTTCATGGATGCTTCCACCCAGTATCTCATATATTCTCTGCTTCCACAGCTGGATGTCTTCTCAAAACCTACCTATTCTTTAGCCCATGACTAAAGATACCTTATTCATTGAACATCATCTTCAAATGTAGACACCTGTAAACAGGACACTTTTCTGGGGTGTGTGTGTTAGGATGGCCATGTTCAAACCTTTCAGCCCATCTTTGATGCTACTTGACCTTTTGGAAGCAACAGCACCTGTAGTCGTCACCCTGCACGAGTTTTACTTTTGTTTGTTGAAGTACGGGAGCAGGTTTTTACAATTTTATTTACTGTTATATTTTAAACTTAAAAAAAAAAAAAAAAGCCCTCTCTTAAGCTGACAGGATAAAGAAGGTACCACGGGGAGATGCCTCCATGATGCCATTGTGGCTTCCTTGTCATTACGATAGTCGCTGTACCTGACTGTTCACTCTTGCAGCTCTCCCACATGGCATACCCCTATAGAATTTCTATATCCAGCTTGGCCCATGTTGCCCTGCACCCCCCTCCCCCAATCTTTATTCCCAGTAACTTTCTCGTGACGGTTCAGCATGGTGTGAAACCTCTCCCTTGCAGAACTGCATGCTGCTCGGAGGACGCAAGAACACGGACGTGCCGTTGGAGGGCTACCTGGTGACGCCGATACAGAGAATATGCAAGTATCCCCTTCTTCTGAAGGTACTTAGGAGATTTTTATTTAGGATCTTATACTTTCTGTACAAAACCGGTCGCTAAGCGTATTTCCCAACAGCAGGAGCAATCTCTACACACAGTGAATAATCTCTTTCTTAGATGGTGGAGCCAGACTTGCCTTCGTTAAAGCTAGGAGCAAGTTGTCCGACACCAGTATCAGAAGCACTGGGGGGTTTGGCTGGGCCGGGGTGCTTTGTGCCCTCCTGCATCTCCTCGTCGGGTTGCCTGTCCCTTGGGGAGTGAAAATGAGCCATTTCAGGGAGCTTAAGGAGACTGATTTCTGCTGGGTTCCACCACGCCTGTGCTAAAAACACTCGGGATAGTGGAGATCATTGGTGACAGGATTCTGATTTACCATCAGCAATCTGTAAATAATAAATATTTATGAAAATTCTTTGTAAAAACCGGAATAACAGTAAGATGCCCTAGGTGGTTCTATGAACATTTATGTGTTTATTGTTATTTTGCTGTTACAACTTAATGAAAAATCTTAAATGTCCTGACAAACATTAGATACTCAAACGTCCGACTGAAATTTTTCCGTCTTAGGAAATAAACTAATACAGTTTTCAGGAAAGTAAATATTTAAAACAAATTTTACAAGTTAAGGTCTAATATTGTTTATTGTTTCAAATCATGAGAGAGAAAAGCAAATTCTACTCTACTTGAAACCTGAATATTGGACAGTATTCTTCACAATGCCCGTGTGAGTTTAGATCTGAACTGGTGCCAGTTCTGAGGTATCTGCATTTCATTGCACTGACATCAAAAAAGCCTAAAAATAAACATGTTAAAGGGGTTTAAAACAAGTTAAAGAATATAGTAATTGCAGTGAGGTTTGAGTCATCCCAGATAGCTGTGGTTTTACAGTTCCCTTGGCCTATTTAAAAATTATTTTTATATTCTCTTTTTCTTGAATGAAGCATCCACAGACAAAACAGGGGAAAATGACTAATGAATTACTCTTGGAGACAGTGAAACGAGTATATTTATGTTAAATAAACTTCAGTACAGAGCGTGACGGCAGCAGGGTTCGGGCTGCAGCGGAACGTAGCTGCGCGGCTGCCTGTTGGCCAGCGGCAAGCGGTGGCTGGTGCTTGAGATGGGCGATCTCAGAGGGACACGGGCAACTCCGCTTTGCTTTCTAGTGTGGCTGCCATTGCCAGGGACCGCCTGAAAGCAGGGACTCACCAAAGCTGAGTGTCTTGCCCGAGAGCAAACAGCAGTGTGGAGCTAAAGGCGTGGGGGGCTTGCCCAGAGCTGCAGGAAGAGCTGCTGTTAATTCTGACATCAGTAAATGAACACTTCTAAGCAGAATTATCCTTGCTGCTGAACAGTTCCAGCCTGTGGAATAGAAAACAACGACAACCAAAAGAAACAACCTAAAAAAAAGGAGCTCCCCATGAAGAAATGTTGTTGTTGGGGGAAAGTATCTGAAATAACAAACGTTTTCCTCAGTCATGACTATTTTTGTTGTTAGTGATTTATTTTTGTCTTCTAATGTCCTACTAGGACATGATGCTGGAGAGTTTATTACTTTTCCACCTAGTAAAAGAGAAGTCTGGCTACTTTTTGGTTTTGGATCCTAGACTATTTAAGCCTCCTGCGATGTACATTTGGAGATCAAAGACAGGTTTCTTTTCTTTTCTTTTTTTTTTTTTTTTTTTTTGATCTCTCAACAGGAGTTGCTGAAGCGGACTCCGAGGAAGCACAGTGACTACGCGGCGCTGATGGAGGCCCTCCAGGCCATGAAAGCTGTCTGTTCCAACATAAATGAGGCCAAGAGACAAATGGAAAAATTAGAGTTTTTGGAAGAATGGCAGTCTCATGTTGAAGGATGGGAGGTACTGTCTAAGATTTGTCGCTTCGTACATTGAGGAGGGAGTATAGTTTTAACAAGCATGTAGTGCTCTGTCTGGTCCTCGAGTGCTGTGAGCTCCTCAGCCCTGTGAAATCACAGCTTTTATCTGGGACCTGCTCTGTGAAATAAGCATCTACGACTGAGCACCGCTGTCTAAATGCTGTCACTGCAAACAGCTTTTGGGCCGGTGGAAGAAAAAAGCTCACTATTTATTTATTAAGCACAGACTCTGTAAGTCTTTGTCAGCTTGTAAATAGTGCTGTACTATTAGCTGAGCTAAACTAACATAAATGGGTTTGATAGAATCTCCGGGAGACTACAACTCTTCTTCTTTTATAGTTTGCAAATGGAAGAGCTTTTTAGTGCTTTAGTTTTGCGAAGAAACCGCAGGTCTGAGTTAGTTTTCAGTAGTAACCAGAAGAGCCACCCTTTCCCCGGATAACAAGATGAAGTAGTGATAGCACCAAAATCTCCCTTTTGTATTATTTTGAGGGCTATTTATACAGAAAGATGCAGATACGAGTGTATCTTTAACTTGCCTTAAGTGTTTTGTATTGCAGTGTCTAATCTGCCCACACTGAGGTGGAAGGAAAACACAAGTGGAGTCCCAGTGAAAGATACACAGCAAGCTATGATTTTTTTTTTAAGTCAGTTTCGAATATAATGCACAGGAGGTTTTTTCAGACACAGATTTCAACATGCAAATAGATCTTGGCTTTTTTGAATACTTTGCTCAGAAGTGCTACTTCCTAAGAGAGCTGCTGAAGAACTAGAGAAATAGATTTTATCCCTTTAAGCTTTGTGGATAGAAAAGGTAGTGAGGAAAAAAGGTATTTTTCTCACATTACTCTGATAGACTGGGATGTTATCTTCCATCTGTGTCATGGGAAATGGCCTTTGTACAGGGGAGTTAAAGGGGCTCTGGTGAGATGCTGAATTGGAGAGAGCTTTGAAATAGACCTGTCTGAACTGTAGCTGGCACAGTTCCCCAAGACATCTGACAACTAAAAATTAAAATACTGACCAGAAGAGTCAACTCCTCAGTAGATATTCATAGTAATAGATAAATCAGCAGAAACAAAGTAGTTTCTGCACAGCTTTGTTCCCTCCTTGCTAACAGACCGGCTGTCTCTGGACCTCGTGGTGCCCAAGGACGGGCTCTGCTAATGCAGCCGTGGATTCTCTCTCCCTCTGCCTCCCAGGAGGGCGCAGCAGAGCAAGCCACTACCTGATAGTATAAAAATTGCATGTACCAAAGAGCCCCCTAAATTCTGCCCTCGACACTGCCAAATGATTTCCTGTCTGCTCCACGTGGAATCTCCTGATCCGTGGACTTACACAAACCTTTGTTGTTTGTTGTGTAGCGTGGGAAGATTTGATTCGTTCAGAAGGTGGATTAAGAAACTAGTTTTACTTCATTCAAAATTCTTTGTCTTTCTTCGGTGCATTGTGGAATTTTAAATGTGTCAGTTAAGGTATTTTTCCTTTTCCTGTGCAGGAGTGTTTTCTAGAACTTCTCTTGCATTTCTGTAACTGGGCTGGGTATAATTTAGAGCAGAGAAATCCTCTTAGGCCAAACATCAGGGCACTGTGGTCCTTTGGTACAGGACTGTCACATAGCACGCTCCACGGAAGTGCACTGTGCCTCGGAGGAGGAACTCCAGTGAGTACCAAAGCGATGTCATTGCCCGTCGGCATCCAGACAAACCTCTCTGCATTTAGTTGTAATCCTCAGCCTCAGACAAAATAAAAGGACCCATGACAGAGTGTACTTGTGCCACGGTATCGTTTGTGGGATTTTGAAATAGAAAGGATGACTTAGATAAAGTAAACCTCTAAATGTTGTAATTGAGAGCAGGTCTAGTTGACCTAAGACTTCCCAAAAGAAGCGAGTACCTTACCAGCTGCTTGTTCAGACTTGGGTGAAAATAAGTGTCTTTGTGTAATTAGCTTGAACTTGCGGTCGTCAGCAGTAAGTTGGGAAGATTGGTGAATGAGAATATTAAAATGCACTAGGTGTGCTTCTGCAATAGCTTCATGATAGAAGCAGTAACAACTAAGTGCTTACATTGCTGAATATTTTATGGCAAGGAAATTTGTTTAATAATCCTTATTAGCCATCACTGACTCGACTCCTATTTTCAACTTTTCAATTAAGTTCTCTACTGCACCATAGTGATTAAAATTCTTCTACTTGCTTTTGCTGCCTGAGTCT
>JANIMW010027096.1:48883-73618 GCA_024582635.1 Todiramphus saurophagus | reverse complement strand
TTTTCAACTTTTCAATTAAGTTCTCTACTGCACCATAGTGATTAAAATTCTTCTACTTGCTTTTGCTGCCTGAGTCTTACAGATATTTGTCAAATCCATCTTAATGAACACACTCAAGTCTAAAGTTCCAGTATTATTAACTCGGTGCATTATTAGTCATATAAGTTGTCGAAGAACTGACTGTTCTCCAACTTCTAACCCTAAGAAATGAGCCCCTTTTCTTGTGTTGTTTATTCTGTATCTGTAGCAAGACATCCAGTAGTAAATATGTTTGCTGCTGGAAATAATCATTAACGAGGGAAGGCATCAGTAAGGAAGGGTGACAGTATGGACAAAACATCAACCTACTTTCTCTGTGCTCAGAATATATTCTGTGAACTGTAACACAGTAATTTCCTTCCAACTTTCTTTTTTTTGTTGTTGTTCCTCTCCCCAGTTGAATTTTAGGTTTTTGCTTTGGCTTGAACTCTGCAATAGTGCCATTGTCTGAAAGCAGTAGGTTTTCAGTAGAGTTACGTGGCGCTTACTGTAGTTCAGCCGCTCAGGTTTGATGTTGTTACATGGCAACCACCAGCTGCCCAATCGGGCAAAACTGCCCCTGTCTTAACAGGAGCATCCTTTTCAAACAGAGTGTTGGTTAGCCCTTGAAATGGTGAGAATTCCCGAGCGTGTACAAGAGCTGAAAGGATTTTGAAGGATTCCCTACAGCAGCCACAAGAACAATAATCCCTGAATGCAATGTATGAGAGTGGATTTAATTAAATAAACATCTGGTTTTCTGCATTGCCTAAAAATAAAGAGGCAAACTTGTTGGAGATTTCCTTCCAGAAGGAAATGCTTAGCACGTTGCTTGGCCCCAACCAGAAGGAAAGGGGAAAAAAAATAAAGGCTATTTTTAGAAGCTGATCAAAGCATGACTTGAATTCCTTTCCATAAGTATCATAAAATGAAGCTTGTGTTTATTATGATAAAAATACATATTCATAGAAAAAAATGGAACATCTGTTTCAAGAAGGAAAATTTTGAGTCTAATGACTTTCTCACTTAATTTCCTAAGTGGTTAAATTTGTTGGCCTGAATTCAGAACTTGTGTAGGTGGCTGTCTCAGCTGGAGGATGGCTCAGCAGCTGAAGGAGTCTGTCAGTACAAATTTGCGTGGATGTTTCAGTGAGAGAGGAAAAAATACAATTGTTGCATTTGTTGTAATCTGGAAACCCAACCAGCCGGTCTGAGTCACAGGCCAATTTAGTGCCACTAGCATGGGATCTTGTGTTCCTCTCTGCTCCACTGCTGCCATGGCTGCAATGAGATGGCATGGGAGGGAGCAGCCCGCTCCCCTCTCCCCGGGGCTGTGGGCAGCTGGCGGGGAGTGCGGCCCTAACCTGTGTGCAGTTTACATCACTGACTGCTTCGAGGGTGTTTCAGTGTTTGGTTTCAAATAAAACCATCAAATTACTATGCCAGCTTCTGGTGCTGATGCTGCCTTAGGCAGCGTGGAGCCGTGGTTATAGACGGCATTCCTTTTTGGGCCATTTGATCTGAGATGGAAACAAGAGTGGTTAATTAAGGCCGATCCTCAAGCGGCTTTATTCAGAGACCCGAACTGTGTTCCATCGTGGTGGTTGTGCAATCCCTCTGTCACCAGACTGCATTCTCCTTAGCACAGCCTGAGCTGTTGCTCAACAGCAGGGGCTGTGATGGACGTGGGATTGGACGGTACCCTGAGCCGGGAGCAGAACCTGCCATTGCTTCTTGCCTCTTAATGCAATGCATTTTCCTTTGGGCTACTGCGGTTAGATAAAGAGGAGAAAGTAACTACAGCTGTTGTAGGCAGAATTCATTCAGAGTGTGTCTGGAGGAAAGGAAAGTCCTGTCTTATGTGGGTTTTCCAAGCTGACTGACTGCCTGGAGTCAGGGAAGTCCTTGAGTTGACGCACCGGCATGCTTAATTTGCAGTAGGATCACACATAATTATCAACAGGATCCCATGGCTGGGTGCTTGGAGCACATGGACAGGAGCTCTGGCCCACAGGAGCATGGGTTTTCACCTCTGAATTCATGGCAGGCTTCCTTGAGAGGCAAATTTCTCTTTTTAAGGCCTGGAAATGCTGTGACTTTCTCACAGAAATATTTGTGGGAAGTTGTTATCCTTTCTTACAGTTGTTACTTTTTCACTCACCTTTATGGCAGAACACCCACTGCCTTCTGCCTTGAAGCAAAACCGAGGCACAGGAAGCTTCATCCTGAATAACTAAAGCTTAGCAAAATTCTGGTGTCTTCAGAGTATGTTAGGAGGAAATCTAGGTAGACAGCCTTCCTTGTACTTGCACCGTTGGCTTTGCCTCCATTCTAAATCATGCTGGATTTTGAGTTTAACTTAATTCAGTGCAGAAGTAGATACCCTTAATGATGCTCCAGGTTGCTTCAGCTTCCGAGTTTGTCTTGGGATAGATTGTCTTAGGTTTTGTTGTCTCCATTTTCTGATATTTCTGACTAAATAGTGAAGTTGGCCTGATTTTTCATGAGAGGTCTCATGTGCAGATGTGATAGCATACGGAAACTTCAGTGATTAAACTTTATCCATTCACAACAGCCACAAACCTCCCCCCCCAGTTAATGCAGTATTAAATGAATGCAAAGCTGGTCTTAAACATCATTAGAAATTATTATTTAATTACAGCGTAATAAATTACCATGAATTTTAGTCTTGGTGTTTCCAGAGAATCATGGCAGTTGTGAGTTAGTATTAAGAAACTTTTCCTTGCTTGGTACAGAGTCCTTCAATTCTTACAGAATAAAAAAAGAATCTCTTTCCGATTGGTTTTAGGGGTCCAACATCACGGACACGTGCACAGAAATGCTGCGAAGTGGATTGCTACTGAAAATTTCAGCAGGAAATATCCAGGAGAGGATATTTTTTCTTTTCGATAACTTGTTGGTCTACTGCAAAAAAAAGCACAGGTAAATAATTAATTCACTCTTTACTGCAGCTAATAGCAATGTGAAAGTCAGCATTCTTAGAGGAGACTTACCAGCCAAAGAGAAGTGCATTTAATTCAACCACTGGAAAAAGATGTATGCGAATGCAGAATCCACATGGTGAAGTGCTGGGGGAGAGAATCTTCCACAGTCTCCCACAACAGGTCATATGGGATGGCCTCACATAGAGCTGTTTGGTAGACAGTATTAATTATTATCATAGGCAAATATGGACAGAAAAATCATCCCGGGCTTATCTGAGGTGGGAAAACATGCCTAGAACTGAGATTTTTCAAAGGCCTTGACTGCACTGGGAACAGAGTTACAGCAATGAAGAGTGCTTTGGAATGTATCACTGTCAAACTGCCATAAAATTTCAGCTTAGTTCTTAATAATAATTATAATTTTTTGTTAATTATAATTTTTGTGAAGGAAGGAAAATGTTGTCAGTGTTCTTCCACACATAAACTGTGTTTGAGGTCAAGATTTCTATCCGGAGATGTTCTTCATTTTTTTCAGCCCCACTGCCCTGGTGCTGAATTTCTTGACTAGCATAAGGAGGCTACATCAGTTAGGGGGAAAAGTCCTCCCAATGCACTCCTTTGTCTTTGATGTCAGGCAGGGGCATATTAGTACCGAAGTGTGGGAACGGAGCTTTTATAGTGTGACACATTCCTGATAAACTCTCACGTTGGCCAGTAACTGGCAGCTAACTCTTGCCAGGGGTAGCACCTTTGCACCAGCTGGAGCAATGTCCCATTCAGCAGTGGTTCCCCAGTTCAGTTGCACATGTATGAATGGGTTGTGTTTCCTACAGTGGTCTTGAAGTGCTACCTAGAATCATTTTGGTTGGAGGAGACCTTGAAGATCAAGTCCACCCGTTCCCCCAGCACTGCCAGGGCACCACTACCCCGTGTCTCTCAGCACCACAGCTCCACATGGTTCTTGGAAACCCCTCCAGGGATCACAGGGACTCTACCCCTGCCCTGGGCAGCCTGCGACAGCCCTGGAGGGGAAGAAATTGTTCCTCAGCTCCAACCGAAACCTCCCCTGGGGCAACTGGAGACTGGTTCCTCTTGTCCTGTCACTTGTTCCTTGGGAGCAGAGCCTGACCCTCCCTGGCTCCAACCTCCTGTCAGGAGCTGTCAGAGCCAGAAGGTCTCCCCTCAGCCTCCTTCTCTCCAGATTGAACAAGCCCAGGTCCCTCGGCTGCTCCTTACCACACTTGTACTCTGGATGTGTAGTGGTAGTGGTGCAGGAACATAGGAAAAGGTGGTGGATGGATGATGTGCTCATCTGCTCTTTCTTACCAGGCGGTTGAAGAACAGCAAAGCATCTACAGATGGCCACCGCTACCTTTTTCGTGGCAGAATAAACACAGAAGTGATGGAGGTAGAAAATGTAGACGATGGAACAGGTGAGTCTTCTGTGTTGCTCATTTACAGAGCAGCCTCTCGAGGTGCTGAAATCAAATGCAGCCTCAAGATTTCTTTGAGAGTGGCGAGTGCTCCTCGTCCTGAGGAAGAATAAGATGCCACTTTAAAAGCAGTCTCTGCTCATGTCAAAACTCTGCTTCTGTGACACATCCTTGCTTTCCTACGGTAATTGCTGGGCAGTCATAGGTGACTGTTTCACACTAACATGAGCAGAGTAATAAGATAAGGTGACATCTGTTGCTAAACTGAAATCATGTATTTAACATCACTTGACGGCGTCCCAGCTCTTGGAGAGGTCAGCATGACGTGTGGGAGAGGTTTGTAAATGCAAAGAGAAAAGTTACCTCCAGAATGAAACCTCAAGCACTATAAACACAGGAATTGTAACAAGTCTTTCAGAAAAAAGGAGGGTTAATAGAATATAATTCACAGGATTGCTTGAAATTTTCCTGTCACGCTTCAGAAAAGAGAAAACCCAAAGTATTCCTACAATGTCAGTTTTTGTTTTAGGAACTTGTTTAGCCTTTGAGCTTAACAATTACTTCCTTAATAATGAAAATAGGGAAATACCTGTTATTTCCCTGGCCTGTGGCACCTCTCTCCCATTTTCTTGCCATTCCTTTCACCTTTTATTTAAAAAGAAAACAAAGTTTTCCTTCCCTGTAGTCAGAAGTGTGCTTCCTCTCCTCACACTGATGCTTTTCTGTAACCTTGCTCTGTGGTGGTCTCTGCACCCAGATGTCTTGTTTCTCATCCCCTGTGGTCACTGCATTTGACCTGTACCTCGGGGCTGCTCTGCTGTCCTTTTCCCCTCCTTTCCTTCCCCGCTGTGGTGCTCTGGTTGTTGGAGCCTCATTCACATGAGCTTTGCATGGGGTTTTTTTTTGGCATTGCATTATTTTATTCTCCTTAATCATCTACTATCTACCACTTCCTGCAATTTCTGGTTCAGAGCAGAAGCTCTGAGAGAAGGGTGCTCCGTAGTTTCACATCTGCATGTGACCCTTTCTCGTGTACTCCTCACAGGTCTCTTTATAGCCGTGAAAGACTTCTGAGTCTAGATGGCACTTCCACAGTTGTTGGGAGATTTTGGGATCCCCTCCTCCCTCGGGATAAGGATCCCCAGGGAACAGGGTGACCAAGAGCATTTGCTCTGCAGTTGGTAGATGTAGGAATGACATCTCCCTTGTTTGTAAGCAGAAGCATAGAAATAGGAAAACAGGTTCCCAGTGGGGTTTATTGTCATGCTAATGGCATGCCTACAGATAGTAACAAAGCTTTTTCTGAAAAACAATTTTTTCTTTGATGAAATTAGGCCTTGGCTGAGCAGTACCCTTGGTGTGAGCTTTCTGTTTTGTTTCAGCTCCAGCACTCTGCCTGGTTTTTTTGATTGCACTGATTAAAGTGGAATTTGTGTTATTTACCAGGTCAGACTGTTTGTGTTCTTAAAACAATGTGGCTTCACAAGCATTTTGAAGTATTAGAAAGGTGGATACATTGTCATTGTGATGGTATCATTTTAAATTAATTTTTGAGAGAAGTCTATTTCTAAAGGCATTAATTCACCAGTCATTAAATGACGGTTCCTTAGTTTATAAAGACAAGCACTTGAGACTTAGGAAATACCAGATTTCTGGTTGCTTATAACTATCTTAGTTTTGTCCCTGTTGTCTTGATGTGAGGCATGAAATAGGAAAAAATCCCTCTAGGTGTTAATAGGAGCCAGAGACTGCTTCAGAAAGTGTGCAGAGGAGGAGGGGAATTGATTCTATGCAGCAGTTTTTTCCTTGGTATTTTTGAGCATCGGTGCTCCCAAGGACCTGAAGTCTGAGAAGCTTGGAAGGACTTCAATCATAGAATTGTTCAGGTTGGAAAAGACCTTTAAGACCGTGGAGTCCAACCATAAAGGTAACACTGCCAAGTCCACCACTAAAAAATTCTGTTTTACAAAGCTGTAACAAATTTCTTCTTGCGTATCTTTCAAAGGTTTGATCTTGCATTTTGAACGTGTTGCAGTTCAGACGACAAGCTTTAATGTATCCCCAGGCGTCGCTAGGAGGTGACCTCATCTTTCATCACCTTTTCTCGGGAAGCTGGAGACTTAATGATTTGTTCAGACTTTGCATGGCACGACTTGAAGCCCTCGTGCTCCTCTTCCTCCCTTTAGGTGATGGGGCTTTTCAGAGTTCAGTGAGCTTGCAGTGGCCTGAGATAAACGTGGCCAAACTGCAGGCGCCCTGGGCCCTGCAGCTACTGACCTTCAGGTGCCAAGGAAGCTGCAGCTTAAAGTGTCGTCTCTGTACGTTGAAAGATTCGAGTGGCCAGATGAGCTTGCTTTTTTTGGTTTTTTTTCCCTGAACTAAACTACCCAGTTGGCACCACGTTTGTGTCCAGAGTGAAGTGGGCAGGTCTAAACCTGTTTGTGAGTCTGAGCCATGGTGCTTCAATTTTTTGGCCTCAGTTTTAACTGCTGCGGTTCGCTGCACGAGAGCTGGTAGCATTGCCCCCGTCACAGGGGTGTTGTGGTGATGGGCAGGCGGCAACAAAGAGCACCGGGAAAATACAACCGTGGAGATTTACAAGCAATAACCTCTCACTTAATAACTGAACAGAAAGGCGCAGCAAGGGCCATAGTGCAGGGTCAGTAAGGATGTGATGAATTAATACAAGGGACCTTGGTGCTCCTGCCTCTGATCTCCGAAGGGCTCCATCTGCCAGCTGAGAGCTGCTCTCCAAGGCTTCTTTCCTTTCCCTGGCTTTTGACTCTGATTTTCTGATGGTGCACGAATGGTAGGAGGGCTGGTTTTCAAGAAGCAGTGTTTTTAAAGGGATGAGGGATGTTATGCATAGGTTATGTGAATAAAAATGTCGTAAGTAGCTGAGCGCTATAAATGTGATGTTGCAAAAATAACCTTGGTTTTTTCCTCTGTCCTAGCCTTGCTTGCATTTTGTTGCATGCTCCGAGTGCTCCAAAGTTTTGCTGGTTTAGAAACGAACCATCAGTCTCAGGATTTTCTAGTGGTTCCTGACGTTTCCCAGCCCAGTGTACAAAGCTTGGCTGCTCTCCATCTAATTAAAATGCAGAGTTATTGAAAGGGTACGAGCATGTCTGCTGGGGTTTATGATAAATCTTAGCAAGCATTTCAGCAAGGGGTTTGGTTTCGGAAAAATCCCATCTCCTTATACAAAACGGGGCTGAATTATGACAGAGTACTTTGAGAGAAAAAAGCTCCGTAGTTAGTATGGTGGCTCAGGGCAGGCCTGAGGAGTTGTTTGCCTCATAATGAAAGTTTGTGGTGAGAAAATGTTGACCTTTGATTTTCTTAATATTTTGTGTGGTAGTTGCTAGTTCTAGTTTTAATCTGTGTTTTATGCCAAAAAAATTATGTATTAGTTACCATGAGGCATTTATGTCTCTCAAAGTTCCCCGCAGGAAATGCGTGCAGTCCTAGCAAAGGATAGTCCAGGGTGTTAGTTTTGGAGCGGAAATGTGTTTACCTAAGTTCTGAGTGAGATTCGTGGACTACCGTGTTAAAATCAAATGTCACAGAAGTAAAATAAGAGTAATAAATAGTAAATGGTCTGATTTTTCTGGCATAGTGGTTTGCATGTTCCGAGTCAGACGTTCAGGATATCTAAGAGCGTCAGCAGTTGTTACCTCTCTCCTGTAGCAACGCACACGTAACACAACAGACGTGCACACAAGGTGTATGTGACATACAGCATTGTTAGGGACATATTCCAGACATGGTGCCTTCGGTTAACGTGTTTATGTATTTTTTTTAATGGGAGTAAATCTTGAATTATGTTTCAGCTTGTTTAAACAAGTGAGTGTTAGCTATTTCTTTATTCAGGTAACCAGTTAAAGATACATCCCATATATATCATTTGCTTGCTTGTCAAGTGGAAATTGTGTTTTCCCCTCTGTGTATTTAGTGCTTTATTAAATTAAATAGTAAATGATTGGGTCAGCACAGCAGCTCTGATGCTCAAATCAAGACATGGGGTGAAACCACAGTGCTGCTGCTTTTAAGGAGTTACATATGCATATATGTGTACGTATACACATTTTAACACAAGCAGAAGTACTCCAAGTGCTGTGATCTGCTCTTTTACCAGGACTCTGCCTGCTATAGGGCCGAGTTTCTACCTTCTTCTATATGGCAGGCAATTCTCTGTTACATTTGTTTCCTAAAAGCTGGGAGTACAGCTTACCAAGTTATCACACAGTTCACGAGTAGCCCAGGTAACTTGAAATTCATTTCTATGCTTCTGTGTTTCCTGAGCTCTACGTGTACTGCTAAGAGTCCTTACTGCTGGTGACAAGCGTTGCTTTTGTTGAGACTCCTGCTCCTTTGCCTGTTCCCAGCTGACTACCACAGCAGCGGCCACACCGTCATTAACGGCTGGAAGATCCACAACACCGCGAAGAACAAATGGTTCGTGTGCATGGCCAAAACCCCCGAGGAGAAGCAGGAGTGGCTGGAAGCTATTTTGAAGGAGCGCGAGAGGAGGAAAGGTAGGTGGGTGGGTGGGTGACCTCCTCGCGTTGCGGGGGGGAGCGAAGGGCTGCCCGGCAAACTCCTGGTGCCCGCGTCAGCGGGGGGTTTGTGGCCTCACCAGGGCAGAGCAGAGGGGCAGGAGAACCTCCCTCCACCTGCTGCCCACGCGCTTCTGAATGCCCCCGGGAGAGCACTGGCCTTCCCGGCCACGAAGGCACAGGGCTGTCCCATGGAGAACTGCCAGAAATACGTGGGGTCGTCCAGAATTGCTGAGTGTTTATTGAGAAAGCACACGCTTCTCTTAGTGGGCAGTAGGATGTGTAGCTCAACAAAAACTGGGTTTGATTATTTGTTATTCAGAAAACGTAATGATTTTCTCCAGAGGAGAAACAGGGGAAAAATGATCAAGTACAAAATATTGAAATAAACTCCTCAATAGCTTTCTGTTGCTGAGAAAATTCCGAAGCAAATGAAAATCAAGTTGGGTATATGCTTTTGTGGAAAAGGAGTGAATTAATCTTATGTGAAAGTAATTATTAAGATTAATGTATAACAGATAAATAGTTGCTGGTAATTGAAAAAGTTTCCTTTAAGTGAAAACATTTTCAGTATCACATGGTAAAAGCAAAACTGAGGCCCTTTCCTTTTGTACTTGTGAGGACGTGGCTACTGCATTGCAGATGTTCATACGCTGGAGTCTGGCAATCACAGTGTTAGTATTTATTACTACAGTATCTGTGGTGATATCAGTGTAGTAACTGTTTAACTTCACTGTGAAGAACTTAGATATCGTGGTGATGCTTTATGAACATGAGATGTTCGTGGTTTAACATCATCATGAGAAAAATAATGGAAAACAGGTCAATTTTTTTTTTCCTATGTAAAAATATTGCAACTGCTTTTGGGAAGATACTGAAGTATACTGGCAATATTGCTTCCTAAAATTTCAATGCACTTTTGGCAGGTTTAAAGTTGGGCATGGAGCAGGACACTTGGGTGATGATCTCTGAGCAAGGAGAAAGACTGTACAAGATGATGTGCAAACAAGGGAATCTCATCAAAGACAGGAAGAGGAAATTAACCACTTTCCCCAAATGCTTTCTTGGAAGGTATTATGTGCATTTTGTAGCATGAATTTTGCCCAGCTAAAACCACATTTTCAATCTTCTTCGGGATTCTGTGCAAACCATGCTTCGTTTGTAGTGTCTGTCAGGCCTATTTGCCTCCCAGAGTTTAGCCAAAATGTAAATTGATCTGCCTAAAAATGATGGCTGTGTACTTGTATTCGAAGTAGCTTTATTTTAAAGGGCTGCAAAGGCTCATTGGATATAGGAAAATACATAAAATGAAGCAGTTTCTTTAAAAAAAAAATTCCCAAATCGTTTAAGGCGTTTGGTCTCTGAAATGCCTTGAGTATTAAATTTGCTTTATTCCAGTTGCAAAAATCTTTTCCCTAAATTGTTTCTGTTCTCCTCTTGCCTGAATGTCAGGGACAGAGTTACTAATTGAGATGACATGGTTAAAAATTGACCCATATTATCAGGAGGATCTTTATAACGCCATATTATACTTATATTTATGTAGAACTTCTGAGCAGGAAAGACCTCTCAAAGGAAACCCTAAGTATTTATGTTGAAATTATAAAAACAGTTGAAATGAGTGGGGTTTTTAAAGGCAAGGGAAGTATAGCAGATTTGGTGGTGTGACTTGTAAAGTTGGGTTTTTTTTGTACCTGTTTTTTATTTCAGTGAATTTGTGTCCTGGTTGCTGGAAATCGGAGAGATACATAAGTCTGAAGAAGGTGTTCATCTTGGCCAAGCTTTATTAGAGAATGGCATTATCCATCATGGTAAATATAATTAGTATTACTTGTTTTCAAGGTAATAGTTGTAATTAGAGTGGACTTAATTTTGTTTGACAAACGCTGGTTTGTTAGCACCAGACAGCTTCTTGAGTCTGCATAATTTCCTTGCAAGGGCCGGCTGGGGCCATTGTCCACGCCTAGCAGATTTACTGGGAGAGGCTCCGTTGATTTCATTGCGTTACAGGGACCTAGAGAAATACTGTCTTTTAAGCAAAAATAACTTCTGGGGGAGCAGAGAACAGTAGACTGCGTTTAAGGATTTAGACCTTTGATTAAGGCCAGGCTTTGTAGGGGTTCACGTTCAGCTGAGGATTGTAGAAGAAGGCGAGTCACAGCTGGCTGTTGCTAAATGCTCCTGCTTGGCTGTTGGTGTTGCAAGTGGAGCTGGTGGACTCCACTGGACTCTGCTCTAGAACCCAGTCTTCTAAGTTTTAAGGCCTTGTTTCCACCACGTTGTACGGTAACTAAAACTGGTATTTTTATGATGACACTTTCAGTCAACTCTCTGCATTTAGCTCGCTGTGGAGGGAAGCATCACTGAAAGGATTCAGGTTCTGAGCCAATAAGGAGTGATTCTGGTGGTAATTTGCACTGGTAACATTTTTCTTTTACCAGAGCAGGTCCTCATCTCTGCTTCTCTTACAAAGTATGGACAGGACCATAGGAGCCAAGTGGGGAAGGTTCTGGTTTTGAAAGGATGTTTGGCTTACCGCAGCTGCAGCCACTTAAAAACCAAATAGCGAGGCAGTTGTGAAGTTCTTTGCCCTGACGTTTTTGGTGTCCTTGACTGGAGAGAAAGCAGGAGTAGCAGTGTGACACTTAGCTGTGTGCCTTTTAAACATGCAGAGTAGGAGGTTATGGTTGTTCATCAGCAGTCATGGAGTCTTTTAATTATTTCATGTCAGTCTACGTGATTTTCCTCCACCATCATTCAAACGTCAGATGCTGTTATGTTTACTACACACACAGGATTGTTTTCAGTGGAATGATGCAGTTGCCAAAGATTCTTCTCCCGAGCTTGTAATTTATATCCCAAATATGCTCAACACAGAGTTAACTGAATAGTGTGTAATTCTGCGAGATAAAAGAGTAACTATATTAGAGCAGAGAAATGTGAGCCGGACATGCTACTTTGAGTACTGGACCCATCTGTGGTTCAGTGAAAACAGAATTCCTAAAATAAAGTTGAATGAACCATCTGTTTGCACAGAGGGAGCAGGGAAGGGGGAGAGTTTGGCTGTTGCTGATGTCACCCTTGTCACCCAGCCTTCGCACGGTCCCCGTGCTGGGGTCCCTTCTGGCAGCGCCAGCCCCGTGGTGTGGTGGGCATGGCGCTGCTGCCTGCTCTGGCTGCTCCTGGCAGGTAGAAAAGGAACCAGTTTTCCTTGTGGATTGTTTTTGGTTTGTGGTGGTTTTTTTCCCCTCCAGTTTTGCAAAAGGGAAACGTTTTGTGCGTCGGTGTTTGCAATCCAGCCGGTGCCATTCTCTGGTGTCTGCAGTGGCCCCGGGCAGCCCATGGGCTGAGATGCTCTGGCCAGCCGCTCGCTGCTGCTGGCTGCAGCTGGAGCTTCCTCTCAAAGCAGGAAGGAGCTTGGGAGTTACAAAAATAATCCGAATATCAGATAGTTTTAATATAAATAGGTACTTCCGTGGCTGTGTGGTTGTACTCATCCGAGTCAAAATTACCCTGGAAAAACACACAAAAAACCAAACAAATGAACAAAAAAGACCAGTTTAAGTCTGGATCAGTTCCATTTTCTTAGTGTGTCTGCTGTAAGGGACAGTTTGGCCTTAGGCAGTACTGTGCTGGTGGTGGTTTGTCTATTTTATTTTGTAGTTTCTGGTTTTAAAACTCTTAATGTATGTTAATCTCGTGGAATGTTGGGTTTGGTTTGTTGTTTTTTTTCCTTCAGCAGTAGGATTTCTTTCTTAATTACAGAACTGGAAGTGATCTTTTTCCTTAGTTAAATGGTCACATCCCTTAAAATTAATTTAGATACTTATTCTAGGCATTCTATGTGGAAATTTTGTAGTCTGTGTCTGATGTGTTGAGAAGCAATGATACGTAAGAGAGTTATTCTGGATAATCACCTTGGCATGAGCCATCAGTTCAAGGCAACTGGAGCAGTGTCCTGGGCTTTGCTGTTTGTAGGAATGTCAAACACAGGTGGAGAAGTTATTTTGTTCTCACACGTGACACTGGTGAAACCACTTCATATATTAAGTCTGGTTTTTATATCCGTGTATCAGAGGATGTTGGGAGATACTGAAAAGCTTGAGTGGGCATGAAAAACGATGCAGACAGAAGGCACTTTACTATACAAAGTTTATGATGCCTAAATTTCTCGAAGCAAGTAGCGTAGGATGGCTTCATCACTGGGTATTGGAAGGTGTGACCAGGAGATCTAAACCAGCACACAGCCTGTTGCTGTGTCATGGGCTGCCATTAGAAGCAGTGCTGCTGGCACTCCTCTCTTGGGGTTTCTTCAGGAAGTCGCTAACAATACATGGTTTTGGTTTTTTATTTAGTTACAGATAAGCACCAGTTCAAACCCGAACACATGCTGTACAGGTTCCGGTACGATGATGGAACGTACTACCCCCGGAATGAGATGCAGGATGTCATCTCGAAGGTACAGTTTAGCAGGGTTGCTCTTAGTAGGAAGAATGCATCAGGAATGGAGGTTCTGTTTGAAAAAGAATGTAAAATATTATGCTGGGATAAACAACACCTCCCCACACTCGCCTGGCTCTGTGTTTACACAAATTCAGTTTCTGTTTGTAAGGGAAGATTTTTGGCTTGTTACACATCGTAAATACAAAATCAAAGTTTGGTTTTTTCGATAGTCTAAATATTTAGATACCTAAATTTAATATCTAAATATTACGTACTTAGGTGTTGTTATTTTTGTTGTTTAATGGTTTCACATAGAGGATGCATTGCCTGTGTTTCCAGGTGGTTCTGAAGCTGGTTTGTCAGTCTATTTTTCAGTCCATTTTATATACATAGAAAATTGGGTTTAGTTTTCTCTTAAATTTCAGTGTCTTTTAAATAGTGCTTTAAGGCAGTAAAGCTGCAGCCAGGTCAGTGTTTGAACACAGATCTGTAGTGCTGGCCATCTACACTACTGAGCATCACAAAGTGATCCAACAGAGCTGCTTATAAACTCAGTAATATTCAAACTTTTCATGATTTTGAGGCAGTAAAAACCATCAGCATTTGGCTATTACATTACAGTGCCATTCACTTTGCTGCTGGCATTCCTTCATGTGCAATAGATCCAGAAGAACCTTCTGTACTTGAGCTACCAGGCGCAGCAGAGCAAGATGGCATCTAATTTGACACAACTTTTAGTTGTTACATGTGGAACATTGCTTTATCTCTCAGGTTTTGTGTACTTTTCCTTCAAAGTACTGTACCTTCAAATTTTTTAATGCTACCTGAAAGCTAATCTTTTTTGCATGTGCCTTAGTGAATACATTGCAAGTGTTTTCTTTCCCACAATTTATTCATCAATGTTGTTATGTGGAAATGCTAAGTTCTGTCACGTAAAAATATATAGAAATTTGAAGAGGCTTTTTTACTCTGTGAACGAAATGCATTTAGAACATAGAAGCTTCCTTGCTGCGTCCACTCCTCTTACGCTCCCCGGGGTGGGATCGGGTGGTTAACTCACCTCGCCTTTCTCTTCACCAGGGTGTACGGCTGTACTGTCGCCTTCACAGTCTGTTTACCCCAGTAATTAGGTGAGTCCAACTGGGAAATCCTTCGAGAGTACTTTGGAAGAAGTACATGATCTGAAGATGCCGTGTTGGGGTGGGGGGGCCTAACCCAGCCCGTCAGGATTGAACTCTTGGGTGTAATCAAGCAGGATAGAAGGGCTGTCAAGGCAGAAAGCGTAACTGAATCATTAAATGGCTGCAGACTCTCTTCAATATGACTTCTCTTACAGACGTGTAGAGCCTTCCAGGTCCTGAGGGATATGCGCACGTGCTTACTGTATATATTCATACTCTCCTTTACTAACCCTTACCTCCCTTGGAGAGCCCCAGCTGTAACAAAGCAACTGCCTTTATACCCCAGAGATGTTCTTGCCCAAGGAATATCAGGTCAGCTCCTCCCTTCGATCCACACGGGAAAGCTGGACTTGGTTTTGCACTCCAGAGGCATCTTCTGAGCCATTACAAACTACCCAGCTCGCACTTGCACTAACTTACTGACAAATCCCAAGGGGGCTTTCCTGCTCTTTTGAGTTTTTGTCCAATTTTTTTTCCAATGGTTTTGTTTTGACCAGGGATAAGGATTATCACTTGAGAACCTACAAATCCGTGGTGATGGCCAACAAGCTGATAGACTGGCTGATTGCACAGGCGAGTATACACCTCTGGGTTTATGGACGCCCTGCATTTGCATTCTAATTTGAAAGGTAGTGATGTGTTAAGCGGAATAACGGGAGGACACTTCGTGTAAGGGTTATTAGAACAGCGTATGTTAAGTGTAATCCTCTTAAACCAGTACAGGAGCAGAAATCAGCCGTCAGCAGCCACGCTGCTCATCCCTTTTGTGCTTATCTTCCTTACTTGCAGTTGAACTTTAAATGTTTTAATGAGACTCAGCTTTGTGATTCAGCATTGTTCGTGGCTTAAAATGAAATAGGCTCTGAAAATACTCTGAATTACTAACTAGATGGGCAGGAGTCGGTACCAACGTGCTGTCAGCAGTTCTCTTTTATTTTAAGCCAGCCAGGAGCAAGGACAGGGCATCTGTGATGCTGTTCACTCAGCCAATGTGCACTAGTTTTATGAAAGTTAAAACCTTCGACACCTTTAGGTTGGATTATGTTTGTTTTTTATGGAGAACACAGTGTTACTAAAATGCTTATATGTTTATTTGTAACTACAAAGAGGTATACCATATATAGAGGGGGGGTGTGTGTGTGTGTGAATATATATATATAGGGCCATTCCAACCCAAAGTGTTCTATGATAAACACATATATACTGTTTTATATCTATGATATAGATGTGTATGTAAAGGTGGCATTGCTAAATATAATTCAGAACCATTGCCAGCCTGGTGAGGTGACTCCATTGTGTGTAGAATCCATTTTCCTGCTTCCTTAAAATGTATGTTAAAAATAGGCTGTGTTTTACCAGGGGGATTGCCGGACGAGGGAGGAAGCAATGATATTTGGGGTGGCTCTCTGTGATAACGGGTTTATGCACCATGGTAAGTAAACCCCTTCTGTATGAGCTCTGCTCACCTTTTGTTTCATGCTCTCTACATGGCTGGGAGGAAGCGGAGGGGCTGGTAAATATATTACAGACAGGAGAGGAAGTTGTTTCATTGTATTGCTGAGGCGACCTTCAATCTTCAAGAAAATAAAATAGTTACTGTAGAATTGTTTTCAGTTGATTTTACGGCATGTACAGAGGAATTCATCCTCTAAAGGATGGGGAGGAGGGGCAGTTTTGTTAGCCACTTTGGAAGAAATTCCTTAGGCAGGTAACACA
This sequence comes from Todiramphus saurophagus, assembly GCA_024582635.1. NCBI lineage: Eukaryota > Metazoa > Chordata > Aves > Coraciiformes > Alcedinidae > Todiramphus > Todiramphus saurophagus. Next base: position 57,323 of record JANIMW010027096.1, on the reverse strand, counting down.
TGTCTGCACAGTGAGACAATAAAAGATTAGGAAATATGTAGGAAAGAAGTGAGACATTTTTGGGGTAGTGGATAAAGCATGGAGGGGCCTGACTTGAGAAAAGTGACATGGTGACAATAGGAGAGAGTGAATTGTAGAAAAATGACAAAATCATCATGACAGCAGCAAAGAAAGAAAAAGGGAGAGGAGAGCAGAGTTATGTGCAGTACCAAAAATGAGGTGAACAAGGTCACGTTTAATACCATCGGAGGGAAGATTTCAGTGAAAGGATTGAAGCAGCAGGTCAGTTACTGTAATGAAAGGAGGAAAAGATGATTTTCTGATCAGCTTGTTTAGAGGAAGAGGGAGAATTAACTTCCTCTCTGGCACTGCTCATTCTTTTTCCTTTGACCTTTAAACGTACAAAGCACATCTGTCTGTTCTCATTGCTTCCATAGCCCCACCAAACCCACTCCCAGCACTAGACCTGCCACGCTTCACCAGCTGGGGAGTGCCACAGCTCCGTGCTGAGCATCTCCAGCAGCTGTGTGTCCAGCACAACTTTGCAAAATCATGGTTTTCAATCTTTTCTTTTTTTTTGGGGGGGGGGGGGGGGAGTGGGAATTGTGTTTGGCATTTTCACTAAAAGTGTTTCAGGTTAATGTGTCATCTTCAGCCTGGTGGAAGCCAGATGTAGTTGAAAGTGGGCTTAGTGCTACCTGTCTGTAATAGATCCAAAGAAAAATCAGTGTTCGCGATCAAAATTATTTCCCTAGGTTCACAGACAAGAATAGTTTTCTGGCATTTATTGTTGCATATCCAAGTTCAGTATTTTACAGTTGATGCAAGACTCGGTGCTCAAAGGAAAAGGAGGATTAAGGTGTGTGGGTTTGTGTCCCACAGTGCTGGAGAAAAGCGAATTCAAAGACGAACCGCTGCTGTTCCGCTTCTATGCGGACGAAGAAATGGAAGGGTCAAACATGAAGCACAGGCTCATGAAACATGATCTGAAAGTAGTGGAAAATGTCATAGCCAAGTCATTGCTGGTGAGTGGAACCGGTACTGGTTGTATGCTGAGAGTAAAAAAATCCCTGGTTGTAGCAGCACTAAATTAGCACCGCGCATTGTTACTGGGTGGGGATGTACTTCAGCTCTGCTCGTAATGCCTTTCTGAACAGCGTTTTGATCAATTTTATTTTTCAGATTAAATCTAATGAAGGCACTTATGGTTTTGGTTTAGAAGATAAAAATAAGATGCCAATTATTAAAGTGGTGGAGAAAGGATCAAATGCTGAGGTATCAAGTTTTCTAAATGATCCCTGGTTTATTCTCTTGATCACAGGTGTGTATGTTCTGTCCTTCACTTAGGAAGATCTGTGGTAACAGAAGGCAACAAGGACAGATTTCCAAGGAAGCTATGGTTACGACTAATTTTTTTTCCTTTTCATTTTTTTTTGTTCATTTGTTTAAAATTCTGCTCTGACACTCCTTTTCTGCTCAGGTAGATTGTCAGGTTGAGTGGTGATAGAAAAATTATTTCATTTTTATACATTTTATAATATTCCAGTGATGACATTAATCATGAGTAGAATAAAGAGGTTTCAGCATAAAATTAGTCTGAGTTGCACTTGATATAGTCCATACAGCATGGGTCAAGCTTTGGAGAAAGTCTAGGATTCGAGAACTGGAATGAGTAAGTTCTGTTAGTATTTGCTTTAGGTGCTCCTTGGTTAAAGTCGTACTCTGAACTGCACAGGAGCCTCTATACATGTGAGGAGAAAGAATGAGTCTCTTCCACGAGAGAAAAAATTTAGATCTAGATTTAAAGCCTTTCTAAATCTCATGGTGGAATAGAAATTTAAGACAAAAATAGATACAGCAAAGCACTAGTATAGAAGAGCCACAGAGCTGTATCCATGGTCATTTGTAGCATCCATGGTCTCGCTGAGGCTTAGCCTGTGCCGCGAGCCTCTGTGTCCTCCTGCATCCCACCGCCTGTGCTTCCTTTCTTGTTAGACCAGAGTTTATAAACTCTCTGCAGCTTGGCTGACCTTGGGCTCAAAGGCCGCAGAACGTTTAATGGTACTGATTTATTTTGGAACTTAACATATATATATTCACTTACTAAAATATTAATGAGGTCTTTCCTTGTGAGAAGAAGCTTTAGCTCCTTTGGAGATTGATGGGTGAACAAATAGGCAATGTCACAAAAAAAAAAGAACAACTGGCTCAAGCTGTTGTGTTAATGATAGCAAATATTAACTGACGTTTTAATACCGTCATAAAATCTTAAGTCTAAGCCTTGTGTTTAGGTCTCTTCAGAACCTGTGTTTACTCTACCCTTCATGTCAGTTCAAGCAGTTCGAGAAGAGTTTTGGGGTGTAAGTCTCACGTGTGGCACGTGGAGGAGGCACAAGACCGTGAAGGGAACGTGCCTGTCGCTGTCTCCGGGGGGTTGGATGCCAGCAGAGGGAAACAGACCGTTGGTGGCTAGAAAAGGTGGAGATACACACAACTGTTCTTGTTTTCTAGATGGCAGGCTTGGAAGTTGGGAAGAAAATCTTTGCCATTAACGGTGACCTGGTTTTTCTGCGGCCCTTCAGTGAGGTGGATTGTCTCCTGAAAGCCTGTTTAAACAGCAGAAAGCCCCTCCGGGTCCTCGTCAGCACTAAACCGCGGGAGTAAGTTGCCATTCCTTTGGGGGAATTCTGACAAGCTACAGTCAAAGTGGATTTTAAAAGACCAGTGTAACTTCAGACAGCACTTCTTTAAAGTTACTTTAAATGCTGTATCCAGTCTGACTTGAAGTCAAGCCATTTGATCTGCTCTGATTTTTGTTTTGTGACCTCTGTCAGTCAGCAGAGGCAGAGCACAAGCGCTTTAGGTCAGCAGCTCTGCCCCTTGAAAGGCCTGGAGGATCCGCAAGCGTGTGCTGAGTTTCTGTGGCTACAGGGCCAGTTTTGGTCATTTACCTCTCACTGTGTTTATTAAACAAGTTCCTCTGGCTGGGGATTAGTTTCTGGTTTGGCAGGAGCTGGTCTGTGCTGCGATGGCCGTGGCAGCGTGTGTGCTGGCTGGGGAAACAGCAGCTCCCATCTCGATGACAGATGCATTTCTGGGCAGCCGGGACCGTTCTGTTCCTCCTGGAATGCAGTTTTTGTGCTGTAAAAGTACAAAGCGAGGCCTAATGGCTGGGGTCAGTAAGTATGTAAATGAGCATAGGTCTGTTAATAAAGTTAATACAGCTGTTACCATTTCCTACATACCAAAGGATGAGGAGAGAGCGTGCTCGGGAGTCACTTTGATCACAGTTTGCAGGGTGAGGAGGATCCATCCTCTGCAGCCAGCTGGGGCACGCAGAGTGCCTTGGAAACGGCTCCGGTAGAACGGAGACTTGTCTCTCCTGTTAATAAGCAAAGATGTCTTGAGAAATACAGTGGCACCCGGGAGGGGGAGAAGAGCAAAGAAAGAAAGAAATATGGCATAAAGATGAACATCTGGACTGATGCTCCAGAAACACCCCAGACAAACAAAACCAACAACAAAGTCCCCCAAAGCAGCAGCTGATGGGCCTTTTGTGCTTGTTACAGCAGCATCTTGGCCTCTCCTTGATGTAGATCTTTCTGTAGATGGTTTCATTTCTGACACAACTTGCCAGTGCGAGTCTGGAGGAGTTTCAAGGTTGGCAGCGGTGATCTAGTGAGTGGAGAGTTCAGAAGAGCTGAAGAATTTGTTTCTCAGTGCTGCCTCAGGAGCTGCTGCGAGCACAACTGTGTTGGCAAAAGAGACAATTCTGTCCTAAATTCTCAGCCTAAACTGCCAGTGATGGGCTTTCATAGCTTGTCAGCATCTTCACAAAGCATTTTCGGAACCAAACCTTTGTTAACACACAATACAAAGTGTTGCTGTATCTATGAGAATTTATTAATGTCAATAATTTTCTAATACTTTTTTTAAATGTATAGCCTCGCTGAGTTTTGGATCTCACCTCTGCTGGTAATCATCTCCAAATGCTAAACATAATCTTTAAAAAAAATGAAAGTGCAAGAAATGATGCAATGATACTATTCAAAACTACCCATAAATCAAGTTTATTGCGGTCCAAATGTATTTTAAAATCACCTTTCAGCAGCAGTTTGAATTTGTCTGCTTTTGTACTGGCAAATGGAGCTCGGGGCAAAGATCCCTTAAATAGTCACGGAGCTGAGGCTGCAGAGTTAAATCAGTCTGGTGTTCTGCGTGACCTGAGGAGCTCCGATGGGCTGATGCAGCGCTGCTGCTGTTTCTGGACCCTGGGCTGGCACCATGAGCCTGTGCTGGCTTATTCTGGGTATGCTCAGGGTTCCGTTTTAAGGAGTAGATGAATTTTTATTCTCAGAACTGTGGGTTTGTTGGCTGTATTTGTCGTAACGGTTGTGCTTGGACCAAGCAGGAGCGTAGCACGATGTGCCTCCAGGTTTATGTGAGCAGCAGGAGGAGATTCTTGCTTTATAAACCCCAGTACTTCGCACAGCTTCTCAGAAAAACTGCAGCAAAGCATCTGCTCGGATGTTGGGCGTTAACAAACCGCCATGCAGGTCGGGGCTCCCCAGTCTTCTGCAGCTCACCTGCTGTGCTCCGTGGTGGGCAGGCTCGGTGCTCTGGGCCGAGGCAGCAGCTGCCTTGCCGGGGCTCGCGGGGTTGCCGTGCTGCCCCCCGGGAACAGTTCTCAAGCTGTGCTGCTGCCTGGGTCGTGAGCGGCGTCTTGAGTTTCCCTGTCTCAGCCTGCTCTTCTTTCTGGTGTCAGTGCTGTGGAGCATCCGGAATATGAACGGTGCTGAATCTGGAACTGTGGATTGAATGGAAGTGTGGAGCCTGACACCCTTGTGTCAACTTGGTGCTTTTATCTTGAGTGAGGAAACGCTGCCTTTCACCACACTGATGTGGGGTTTTTGCTTCTCTCAGGACAGTGAAGATTCCTGACTCTGCGGATGGACTCGGGTTCCAGATCCGGGGCTTTGGCCCGTCGGTTGTTCATGCTGTTGGGAGAGGTGAGCTCTCAGAGCTGTCAACAGTAGTGGTAAATAGACAATATCTGCGCAGTGTGGCTGAGATCAATCAAAATTAGAGCCAGTGATACAGCTTAGATTTATTTATTTATTTTCTCCCCACCAGAGTAGCAAACAGCATTAAAGAAAACCAAATAAGGTTATTTTGTGCTTTTATACCCAAGCTGTGGCTGGATTTTTCTGGCTTGCTTTAAAAATGTATTGAGATGAATGTAGGAAAGTTAAGCTAAGGCTTTTCTGTACAGACTAAGGAATAGTTGATGGATGCAAAAATCACCTTCCCCAGTGAGTGGGTGTAGGGAGCCGCTCACTTGCTGAGCGTTAATTTAAGTAGCCCTGTGGGTCTGCAGTGCTCTGAAAACATCTCACAGAAAACCCACTTTTTACGAATCAAGGGTGCTGGTGACATCATCTGTCTTAGTAATTGCAGATGTTTCCTCTTAAGTACTGTTTTTTCCATTTTGTGATGTGGTTGTCACATGCTTGCCATCCCAAACTCAGCATGTCCTTGACTGGTGCGCTGGCAATAAAAGAATTCGAAGCAACCTCAGTTGCTGTCGCATGTTGTCAATGGTAGAGCCAACTAATGCCTCATTTTCAGCCCTTCTGGGGCAGTTGTGTCCTTTTTCCCCCTCCTCCCTTTGTAATTGAGGAATTTAAAGTGAACCGATCTGCAGAGCAGCCAGACTTAAACAGAGCTCCATGACTATTTTTTTCTTTTCTAGTCAGCAGTGCTAGAAATTGGATTTTCAAGAGAAAGTCTAATAAACTACAGACTGCTGAGCTGATGTGATAATTATTGCTGCACCTGGACCTCAATCCGTGTTCATTAAGCACATGCTTTATTCCCATTAGCCTCAACAGAATATAGGTGCTTTGCTAAACCTGCAAGATTTTAAACATATGCTTAATTGTTCTGCTGAATTGGGACCTTGGGTATTTTGAAGAGAGATGTGGAGGTTTTTTGAGCTGTCCTATAAGGCCTATTTAATGATACCTCAAGTAGACAAGAAGCTCATAAGCTTGGTGCATATAAAAGTGGTCTCAGTTATAATTAGCGAGTTTCCGGATGGAGCCTTTTTTCCCTTTTAAATTCCTTTATTTAAGATTAATTTCCCCCATTTTCATATCACTAATCAACATCCATTTTATAAAACAGCCTGTAGAAAATAGTCTGCTCTCTTTTAATGGAAACCTCTGCTGGGGAAACTCCATTTCCTTGGAGTCCAGCTGGCTGCAGAAGCACCCTGTGCTCAGGAGAAGTGTGGTGAGAACCGGCGAGAGCAGGCTGATCGAAAAATGAGGGTTTGGGGCTGCAAGCTTTACAGGAGATGTTCAGGAAAGGAAGTCTGTTCATGCTGTGGGGTTTTTCACCAGGAACGGTGGCAGCTGCAGCAGGTCTCCACCCCGGCCAGTGCATCATCAAAGTCAACGGGATTAATGTCAGCAAAGAGACCCATGCAAGCGTCATCGCTCATGTCACGGCGTGCAGGAAGTACCGGCGGCCGATGCAGGTGCGTTTCACTTGGTACCCTTCCAGACCTTCTCCTAAATCCTGGTTTGGTCCCAGTAAAGAGCGTGGTGACCCCTCAGTTCAAGGAGGACAGGGAACTGCTTGAAAGAGTCCAGCGCAGAGACACAAAGATGGTGAAGGGAGTGGAGCATCTCCCTGCTGAGGAGAGGCTGAGGCAGCTGGGGCTCTTGAGCTCGGAGAAGAGGAGACTGAGGGGTGGCCTCATGAATGTTTATAAATATGTAAAGGGCGAGTGCCGGGAGGCTGGAGCCAGGCTCTGATCTGTTCTGTCCAACGACAGGACAAGGGGCAATGGGTTCAAGCTGGAGCAGAAGAGGTTCCATGGGAACATAAGGAGAAACTTTTTCACAGTGAGGGTGACGGAGCCTGGACAGGCTGCGCAGAGGGGCTGTGGAGTCTCCTTCTCTGGAGACATTTAAAACCCTCCTGGACACGTTCCTGTGTGACCTGCTCTAGGTGGTCCTGCTCTGGCAGGGGGTTGGACTCGATGATCTTTTGAGGTCCCTTCCAATCCCTAACATTCTGTGATTCTGTGAGTTCAGCACATAGAGAGCAAAGTGCACATATTCCATCTCTAAGTCTCTGTGTTCCTGTTGTGTTCCAATCCTGGGAATAAACATACATTCAAGGGACCAAAATTTCCTTTTTTTTGAACGCTAGCATGCAGTTTTCTTATCTTTTCCGCGTTAGTTTAGGAGAAAATCTCAGGCTTCTAAGACACAAATGTAAGGACAAAGATTAAAACAGCTGGATTCTAGAATGTAATTTATCCTTCACATTTTTCATAAACTGTGAGCCAAGATCATTAATTAACTTCACAAACTCTTCCAGTGCATGTTAATTGAGAACAAAAATCCCATTAAAATTGAGTGAAATCCTTCTCCCACACCTACTGCATAGATATGAGATAAGAATGATAAGTAAGAGTTAGTTAGAAGAGTGCCATGCAGATAGAGGCTGTATGGAGGTGTTTGTCCAGGTGTTTAAACCTGAATACAGAATTGAAGTTGTTCCACAGCATATTAAAGACCAAGGTGACCTGTTCTCAGAAGGAAGATGCTCTCTAGTAAGGAGAGGGTGCTTCGTGCACTGCTGAGCCTCGACGTGCAAGGTTGCTCTGGTTTTTACCCCTTGTGTCATACCTTGGAGTACATAACTGCTTTTCCTGTGTAGAGTATGTATTTCAATCTTAAAAAGCAGCTGATGTTAATTCAGCAAATCACAAATAACTGCAGTGCCCCAGAGCAACAAGAAAAGCCCTCGCTGAGGCTGTCGTGGCACCGAATGCTATGGGAGGACTGTCTAGACCGGAACAAATGGCACTATTCCCACCAGTGTCACGACAGCTGCCTTTTCATTTCCTATTCAGAAATTTGGGGGTTTAATTATTTGGATTTCTCCTATTTTGTAAGTGTAGCACATTAGCCTATCATTTAATTAATGTGAATATTGCAGTCTCTCCCGTTGCTGGCAATTGTGTAAATGGAAGGGGATCTTCTGTACGTTCCATTTCTCAGGGGGAGGGCTCCTCCTGCTTGCCTGGAGCCTGAGTTGGTGCAGATTCTCTGTTGCTCGTATTCATTTATTTATTGTATTGTCTCGATAAAGAAATTTGAAGGAGATTTTAATTCTTGGAACTACAGTTTCTTTTCAGTGATACTAATCATGATGTGGTCATGATCCTGTTGCGTTAGATCTCATGTTACCTTTTGACAGTAGTTGGTCCTTATTAAGTTCAAATAATGAAGGAACCCTATGATACAGTGAAAATCCCCATCATTTAGGGCTGCAAATGTGCCAAGGGGGCTGGAGCATCTCTGTGCCCAGGACAGGCTGAGAGCCCTGGGGCTGTGCAGCTGGAGAAGAGCAGCCTGAGAGG
>JANIMW010027096.1:34525-47699 GCA_024582635.1 Todiramphus saurophagus | reverse complement strand
GTGTGAGGGTGTGGGAGCCTGTGCCAGGCTGCCCAGAGAGGCTGTGGAGTCTCCTTCTCTGGAGAGATTCCAACCCCACCAAACCTGGCCCTTCCACAGCGTGGGGTGGGCAAGTGTCTGAGTAAGAGATGGGGGAGGACAGTGTGTCTGGAGTACACGTGGGTTCTTCAGAGGCGGTGTGACTGAGCCACCATTCCTGTGCTCACGTCTCAGTCACAGAAGATGCTGAACTTTTGTCCTTTCTGGGGGTTTTGTGAATCAGGGAGGGAAAATAAAGAACACGTAGTAAAATAGCTGCAGCTATATAAGGCAAATATAAGTAATGAAGACTGTGGTGTGCATTCTTCTTCCCCATGACAGATGGGTGGTAGATTAACTGGACATGCTGTATCTTTGGTCCGTGTGCCATAATATTTGCCAGCAGATTTGTGGATGCACAGCAGATTTAGCAAGGCAAAAAAAATCAGTTCTCTTCATTTTTTTCATGATTTCTTGTCTCAGATATTTTTCAGTCTGCAGTTTGATTTGAAATGTCTTAAATACTTTTTGGCAGAGACCTGAGACTGCTGGATGTCATGCTGTCACAGATTTCATCCTGTCTCGTTGCAGGGTACTCTGAAGTTAAAAAAAAAAAAGCCAAAAGTTGCCAACGTGCTTCAGATGGTTTTAGACAAAGGCAAAATTCTCTGTAATTTTCAAAATACTGATTTTACCTTGGAACACAGAAGGCAATAAAACTAACAATAATAATAGCTAGGGGATTACAGCACCTGTTTAATGTTTGAGAACTGTGAAATAAGTTGCTGTCAACTGCACTGGCAAGGCGTTTTATACTTCCTGTCTTTGTTGTTGGTTTTGGTTTGTTTTTTTTTTTTTTAGCAAGATTCTATACAGTGGGTTTACAACAGCATTGAAAGTGCGCAGGAAGATCTTCAGAAAACGAGCACCAAGCCCTCTGGAGATGATGGGGGAGATGCCTTTGACTGCAAAGTGGAAGGTATGTGGTGCCTGCGTTGATTTTTGTTGCTGCTGAGAAGGTTGGTGAGGTAGCAAGGAAGGCAGAGGCGGTGGGTTTGTTTTCAGAGAGGAGATAGCAAGCGGAGCACGCGGTGCGTTGTACAGAAGGGTTTGCTTTTTGGTGTGTTCTAAAGCGGTACGTTCACCATGCTGGTCTCTGAAAATTGTTGTATCTCCCTTTTGAGAAGAAGCTTTTGTGAATGCTTTAGGGAAAAATCTGTTAATTTTCATTCATCAGATGCATAATCCTAGGAACTACCTGATTTTATTTTCCTCACTAGTAACCAGTTAAGGCTGACTGGGATGCGTTAGTCACCACTGTGAGAGAAATAACCAGTCAGCTCTCCTTCGGATGATTTTCAGGCAATTAACATCGAGATGAAGCTGCATTCATACACATCATGGTAATTAAAGAGGCACTTAACATGTGAACAGTATTTGTGTTGTCTGGGTAAATGCTGATACTGTGGTTTCACCTCTGAACGTTGGCACTTTTCGTGGTCGTTTTCTTGTGCACTTACAAGTTCTCTGTTTTCCCCTCTTTGTTGCTTTTTTTTAATGCCTCTGGAATCCAAATGGAACTGAATCAGTGCCCTTCAGTGACTGTAGAGACGCTTCCGTCACTTGTCTGTTCAAGCCTCTGTAGCAGCCTAGAGTTTTTCCATCCATAACCCTGCGGGTGTTTGGCTCTCTAAAGCACTCTGCTGGCAGCTGGGTTTTCTGATGACCATTTCTAACCAGTGTGATCCAGAGCACACTTGTTTCTAGAACATTCTCCTGCGTCCTTTTCAGCTGGTTCAATGGCCAGCCCTCCTCGACTGGTTTGTCTGTCTTTCTTTATTGCAGAGGTAATTGATAAGTTGAACACGATGGCAATAATTGATGGGAAGAAAGACCACGTGAGTCTGGCGGTTGACAACGTCCACCTGGAGTACGGGGTGGTTTACGAGTACGACAGCACCGCTGGGATCAAGTGCCACGTGTTGGAGAAAATGATTGAACCGAAGGGATTTTTCAGCCTGACTGCGAAGGTACGGAGCAGTTTTTGTATCTGTTCATTCTTACTGTGCTTAATACCAGCGGAGCAATGTCGGTGTTTTGCTGATTCTTGGGATTCTGTTTTTCATTAATATCTTATAATTGGTCACCTTTATGCCTGTGACGTTTTGCAGGATGATTGTCTACTCAGAAAGCAAACGAACGTTATGGTGTGGTTATAAATGGAGACTCTAAACTGAAAAACTATTAAAGATCTTTTAATGTCTACTGTTCCTTCTGCCTCTCTTCTTTTTTTTTTAATTATTAAATACAATTTGAAAGGAAGTTGACTATTCACTGGAATGTCAAAACTTGGTGAAGGTTTCCCAGAGTTATTTAATCTCACCAGAGCTGCATTGTGCAACTTTTAAGATTTGTTTTGGTAAAAGGAGTAGCACAACATCTGTCTTTTCTGTGTCTGGAAGTAAAATAAAGCTGTGCGTGTACAGGCACAGAATTGCAGAGGAAGGGAAAACCAAGGGCAACTGCGGTGTTTTATTTTGTGAATATGTTAAATGGTAAAATCTGTGATTTGCTGGGAATGGGATGTGAAATTTTTTATATACGTGTAAACTAAAGTACTGATCTTTTACTGAAATGACTGAGCCACTTCTTCAGAGTTGGAACCAACCAGCACCAGGCTTCTCCCACGTTCCATAGCACAGTGAATTTCAGTGCCTGAAACTCTCATCTCTCCAAAGTACTTTTGTTTGTTTGTTTTTCCAACACACTTGCTGCTGCTATTTCCATCATAGCAGGACTTCAGTCTTTGCTGGGCAGTACAGCTCATGCTATTCCCTAGCTCTTCTTTCCATGTACTGAACATGGAAGGGGATGGGTAGTGCTTGGTTTTTCACTGTGTTGGCATCCCTGATACTGCCAGACCAGAGTTTTGCTGCAAGTAATGAATTAATTCATCAGCTTTGCTTTACTGTTCAAGTAAATACAGCAGATAACGTATTTCAGAGGAGCCATAGTAGGAAATTAGTAGTAAATCCATTATCAGACAATGTTACAAGAAGCCAAATAAAAGTACTTATTATGGGGATAAATTATGCAGGGGACAGATTTAAAGATACCTCTTTGCTTCCCAAGTTTCATTAATTGTTGTGAAGCGTTGCCTGTAATCTTAAAAGGCAACTATTATCAAGCTTTTCAGCTTTAATTATAAGGGGTCATAAGTAAGGGGTTATTTTAGTCATCTTATAGTGCACTGTATCTTATAATGTATTTTTATTATCCTAGATTCTTGAAGCACTGGCAAAAAGCGATGAACATTTTGTACAGAACTGCAACAGCCTCAGTTTCTTAAATGAAGTGATTCCCACTGAGCTTCAGAGTAAATTCAGTGTCATTTGCAGTGAGAAAATTGAGCATATCTACCGGAGAATCTCTAGTTATAAAAAGGTACGACTGGCATGTCCTCAGCTTGGCAGTATTTGTCTTTAAGGGAGAAACAGGGGAATGTGGCACTGTTTGAATACCTGTTCAAAATGGCTGTTTCAGTAAGAGAAGTAGGGCTGAAAGTTTAGCTCTTTGGTGGCATGATTGCTTAAACTGAGTAACTGCAGAAATTGTTTTCAAACCGTGCTCTTAGTTATCCCTTTCTTAGGCCCTGGGTAGATCGTATCCTTCCTGTGTTCAGTTGTGGATACAATCAGCTGCAGATTTCCCACAAAAGGCTCAGCATTCTTGTAAATGCCTCAAACCAATACTCCAGTGGATTTGCAGATGTTCACCAAAAGTGAAGCAATAACAGCAGAATGATTTCTTTTTTTTTCCCCTTCTAATGCGGCTTTAAATGCCAAATTGTTACCCCTTTGTTAATCTTTTATGCCCTTCAAATTGGTATGACTTTTTCTAGCACGACTGTTCTTAGTAATATCTCTGTAAATTGTTAGATTAACTTTGGTTACAAAAAGAAACCAAACCCAAACCTACAAGGAGAACCTGAAGCTTCAGTAGGATGAAGGCCAAGAAGTGATTTTTCCAAAGGCTTTTCAGGATGCTCTCTGACCAGAAATGGAATAAACTGAGGAGCTGAGTCACAGGAGGAGACATCAAAGGGATTCTGATTCGGCGCTACCAAACACGCGTCTCAACTACAAACCTCCCTCTTTTCAAATTGATCAACAGTCAAAATATCTTTTTTTAAAAACCCCAAATTCATTAGTTTTAACATTAGTAATAGTGCATTTAGGCTCTGGGTAACGTGTAGGTGGCTTCTAGCTTTCCTGTAGCCAGAAACGGTGGGCGTGATGTACAGTCTGTTTACAGGATGCCGAGACAAAAAAGGCAGTTGTAGTTTTTCCGGATCTGATGCGGACAGCCTCGGGCAGGCTCGCATCGCGCTCGCTCTGCCCAGCGCCGGCTCGTGCCGATGCAAACTGCGCTTTCAAGCTCATCTGCTCAAAAATCAGTACTTTCACAGCTACAGGTTTTAATGACAATTAGCAATGCAGTGAATTTCAGCAGCAGACGTGCCGTTTTCCTGGCAAGGTAAGGTAACCATAGTTACCGGAGACTTTGGGAGCGCTGGAGCCTGGCTTGGCTCCTGCTTTTGCTTGGAAGTTTGAATTCTATAAATAGAAACCCTGTAGGTTTCTGCAGCTCCTAATTGTATCATTATTATTTTTATTATTATTGTCAGAACATTTTGCTCGTAACAGACCTCGAGTCCAGTGCTATGACTCCCAGATGTTTCTCAACATATATATGAGAATAATTTTGGGCCTGACTTATGACCTGATGAAATCGTAGCCAGGCATTTGGTCTCTCTGGAGCAGGATGTGTGGGAGATTGAGATGTGAAATATGTACTGCTTGCAGGAACATTTTCATCGCTGAATGTCCTCAGTGCCCTCCTTAACTATTTGTACGTGCTTCAGCCTTCCAACAACTCCGTAATTGGATTTCTTGTAACCTTCTGGATCTTGTTCTGATAGGAAGATTTAAATGTACTTAATCAATCAAATGTTCATCAGGCTGAAGTAATATGACACCAAAATAAACAGAAATTCAAGTCCCAGCACAAACCCCTGTTATTACTCACAAGAGACTTACCTTTGTTCACTGAAGTGTTAGTCAGAACTTGATTGATTGGATTTGTACTGACATTTATTAGGAAAGTTAACTTTGAGAATATTCTTCTGCGTGAGCTCCGCTCCGTAGCTGAGGTAGCTCTGTGCAGTGTTTTGACTGGAGAGATACTGTGATTAAAATACCAGGGACTTGGAACTGATGACGTCTTTTCCAGGAAAAAAATAACTCTAACAACAAGTTGCACTGCAATGACACATTTTGACAAAAATCCTCCTTTTCCAGGAGAGCTTGGTCTGCTGACTGAGTAGAGGGGCAGGGTCACCTCCCTCCACCTGCTGACAGCACCTCTCCCAGTGCAGCCCAGGACACCAGTAGGAAGGACTTCATCCTTCCTGAGTGTGAAATTCATAATTCATTGCTTCTTCTGTCTTTATTGTAGCTTCAGGCAGAAATTTCAGAATTTTTTTTGTGATACATGGACTTGAAAGCATCTGTGTCAGCAGGTGGCTGTAAACGTCAGGTGCGGTACAGTACACGGGATCATAGAGCACTTCCAGACGTTCTCCCCAGGAAGACACTTAAGATTTTATTATGTTGTGAGGAAAATAAATTCTACCTCCTTGTAACAAGGCTATTTACATTTGTAAATATTGCTTACTTTAAAAACCAACCCCTCAAAAGTGTAAGTAGAAAACTACTTTTTCTTTCCCTGTAGAGAAAGATAGAAATTATGCAGTCGAGGTGTCTGAAGTCAAGGATGCTTGAAATATTTTAAGCTTTTGTTTTCTAATCAAGTACACAAGTTTTGTCAGCCAGATGCTGACACATCAAAAGCTGTTAATCAAAATTTTGTTTTCTTTATTGCTTCCTAGTTTTCAAGAGTATTAAAAAACAGAGCTTGGCCTACCTTCAAACAAGCCAAGTCAAAGATTTCACCACTTCACAGCAGTGATTTCTGCCCAACCAACTGCCACATCAATGTGATGGAAGTGTCGTACCCCAAAACCTCAACTTCCCTTGGGAGTGCCTTTGGTGTACAGCTAGACAGCAGAAAACACTCTTCCCATGAAAAGGAAACTAAAAACACTGATCAAGGTAAGTCAGTGAGCTCAAAAGATCTACTTTCAGTGCTTCTGATGCAGAGTCTTAAAAGGTAACCGGTTTAGGTTTATGTCCCAAATAGTAAAATTAAGGGCAAGCCTTTATGAAATCCTCTGATTTTTGATGCTTAGTTTTATTTGAAAGCATAATAAAGTCTAGTCATAATTTCACAGTGTCTTTTTCCTTAAACAGCTTGACTTTGATACGCAAAGTAAAATGCAAAATGGAATAATTACGTGAAGCGTTAGCAGATAAATATTTCGATGTCTGTTATGTATTTTGCTAACTTCAAAAAGTGTGTTATTGAAAAGATAATGACATAACCTCTTTGGATTACTCGCAGGTAAACTGAGTCCCATGATTTATGTCCAACACACCATTACTACTATGGCTGCCCCTTCAGGACAGTCTCTTGGCCAGCAAGAGGGCCACGGTCTGAGGTACCTCCTCAAAGAAGAAGATTTAGAAACACAAGATATCTATCAAAAACTGCTGTTGAAATTACAAGCCGCACTGAAAGAAGTGGAAATGTGTGTCTGCCAAATAGATGAGTAAGTAAATGTTACCTCCTGGACTTGCCTTTAATTTTTCCATTGAAGATCCTCCTAAACCTGAGTAGCCTTTTTCTGTCGTGTGGGATAAATGTTAACTTTGGCTAGAATTAAAATAAGGCAAGGAATTTAAGTGTAGGTAATACTATTCTTTGTTCTTTTTTCCTGGTGTCCCTGATTCCTTTTTTTCCCACTTCTGTTTGTAGCTTTTCTCTACGGTGTGGAAATACTGACTGTTTTGAGGTGAGAGCAGTGTGAGGCCTGCATGTCATCTAAAATTTCACTGGGAATGGAAAGAAAGGGCAGGGGTATGAAAGCAGCTTTAGTGAGTGTTTCAGGTGTTGCTGAGTAGTCCTCAACATGAATTTGTAGACAAAGAGGGTTTTAACCATAGGAAGAGTATTAATTTTTTTAGACAAAAAATTGGCCTTAATGAAGAACTGTGGATCTGGGAGACCTACTCTGGGGCGATTAGACACTTGGCTTGAATGGGGGAGATCCAGAGTTTAGTTTGGGATACCCAGTCATTAGTTTGTCCTAATTCAGGGCAAGGATTTGCAACTTGCTTTTCCATTTGTGAGGCAAGAGGGTTGACTGCTCAGCTATTGGCTGTCCTTGGACGAAGAAGAATGATAGGTCTTTCAGTTTTGAAAGCTCCCATATGTCATAAATATCATAAATTCTTTATTTTGAAAATATAAACAACAGGTTTTTGAGTTTAGAAGACAGTCTGTCTTTTTTTTGTCCCGGTTGAGATGTAAATTTCTCCACATCATGGAACTTTTCTTCATAGTTACGGAGACTTTCTAGCTGTTAGTTACTACTCACTATTGTATTTCTCCTCTGATAGGCATGTAAGATCATTCTGTTTGGGATAGACCCATCTCTGAAGAAAATATAGTGTGTGTTTGCTGTGTTTAAGAAGAAAAAAAACCTCAACAAAACACCGAAAAGTCTATTTAAGCATGATTATTGGGTTGTGGTGTTTTTTTCCCCTGTGTGGGTCTGGGTTTGTTTGGTTTAGACTTCCTGAATTGGGTTTCTAAGAGCACTTTGACGTCCAGATCTACCAGCTCCAGAACTCTGTTACCCAAGGTTCCAGCTCCCATTCGTGGTAGTTCAGCAAAAAGCTTTCCTTAGACAAAGAGCCTGCCTGCTGAGAGAAAGTGAAAAGCTCCCTTAGGAAAAGCTCCAGCTACCCTAATCAGTCCCTTACTGAGATCTTGGCAGCAGAGACCGAACAGTCACATAAAAGAAGAGGATATAATAGTCTGTCTGTGTCTTGACAAATAATTACTCGGGGGAAGATATTTTCAGGAGCTGAAATTGCAGTTCATTATACTTGTTTCTTACTCTTGATTACTTTCTTGCAACAACACAATCCACAAGAAGCTAGCAGAATGGAAAAAGCCCATGGTTGTTTTCCTAGAAGTGGATGATAACAGGGACACAAGAAAAAGCAGAAGTATAGATTAATCCTTGTCCTTATCTCCTCTTCCAGCAGGCAGTGCTGGGAGGTCTGCTTGGGATGGGCCTTCTGTTTTCAGAGCACTGCTACAGTGATCTGCCATGAATTTCTCTAATCCCTTTTGGAACCCCTTTTGTGTTTTCCAATCATGAAGTTTTACAATATGAAGGACTGGTTTTTCAAAGGTCAGCACTTTGATAACACACGTATTGTAGGACGTGTTCAAGAACATGTGTGCTCCAGCAGGTAGACTGGAACTGAGCACTGCTTTCAGATATGGGCCCCATCTTTCTTCCCCTCCTCGTGGAATCCTGCTGCTGGGTGGCTGAAGTGGTAGGGAAGAGCTGAATTGTGATTTCACACTGGTAAGGAAGTGTTACGGCACCACGTAGCCTCAGAGATGTCTGTCTAGTGGATGGGTGGGTCTAAAGTGCAGTAAAATGACACCTTTTGTATAGATTTTCTATGTATCAGACAGTTCAGATCAGCACGTTTTACTATATGTAGAATAAATATTTATCTATCTCTTGTTAGCTTTAGCCAGAGAAAGTTTTACTTGTAAAAATGACCTTTAATGAAATGCTCTAATGTGTGTTTGAATCCTGCCATGTGCTTGGTACAAAGTTTGCTGCTTGCTCATTCTGACAGCTCCTGCAATAAACCCCTGCTACTGTGTGTCTAAGCACTTCGCGGGAGAAAAAGCTTCATTCAGTGTCTTTTGATTTCAAGGAGTTACAAGGCAGTTTTTGCGAGGAAAATGCTGCCTCTCAAATCCAAATATTAGTCTGAAAACATCATTCTAATTCTAATGGAGTGTTTGAGTGATAGGAATTAAAGGACAATTGCCCGTTAATAGCTGTTCTGATCTTGAAAGCAAGTTAGAACATCTCAGTAAGAGTTAATCACCCAAGAATATGAATCTTTTGCTTCCAGTATTTGTGCACATTCTAAATGTAGCAGCCTGCACTGTTCTCTCCTCTTGGCTTGATGTCACTTTTGTGCTTGTCGCAGAAGCCTGTAGATTAATCATCAGTTTTACTAGTCCTGGCTTCTTAGACGCTTTGAATGTCAGGAAATACACAGATTCGGGAATAAAGATTCTTAAAATGCCTCAGTGAAATAGCTTGTGATGCAGGCTGGCATGTCTGGTACAGCAGCAATTGAGAAAAGACATCCTTTCCACAGAGAGGTGGTTTCTTTGGGGTTTGTTTGTTTTTTGTTTGTGTGGACAAGCATGTGGTTTGTGTTTAAAAACAGTTTTGTTGAGATAAAGTTTGACCCCATGTGCTGTATTTCTTACCCAGCTGGAACTGTTGTCTTCATGCAAGACTGTTTACTAATGCTGATGGGTTTCACTGTTACATTTTTTAACAGCAAAATGTTAAAAATGTCGCTTTCTTCCCCTTTTTTCAAATAGATATGGACTGAATTAAGATGTTGCCTTCATGTTTTATAGAATAGTTGGAGAACACTGATGAGAAATGTTACCCTGTTGTTAGCTCACTTTGGAAAACCGTGAATTTTTCTGGTGGTTGTTGTTGTCTTCCAGCCTCCTTTCTTCAATAACCTATTCTCCAAAATCAGAGCGTAAAACGCCTGAACCTTTAGTACCAGCAGACAGTGATAATGAAAGGGGGGAAAGGAACGGGAAGAAAGTCTGCTTCAGTGTGACCGGTGAAGAACAAGAAGATTCAGGTCACGATACCATCAGCAACAGAGATTCTTACAGGTAACTTTACTGATAATATTTTTGTGTCCACCGAATCAAACCTGTGTGTTTGTCAACCTCAAGTTGCCATGAAGACAGAAGAGAATGATTCTGACATTTCTAACAGAAGAATAACTAGCCTCCAGATGTGATACACGTTGTGTAAAATACTCTCTCATGAGTATGGATTAGTTATGAGATGCTTTACAGGATAGCACAGCCAGAACTGTAAAGCTTTACGTTAGATTACCTGTCTTATGAAAACCAGAAATAATTTCTGTTACTGTGTTCCCCAAGGAAAAGGCAAATTTTCTGCTATGGAAAGCAGGATGCCAGAGCCACTCTTGCTGATCTAAAGAAAAAAACAGAACCTGTTTATCAATGTATATTCCTCGCCTTCATCCACTTCATCCATCTCATCTCCAGAATTCCTAATGCATTACATCTGCTGTGAATGAGAAGACAAAGAATCTGAAAAGGAGAATTATAGCGAGCACAGGTCTTACAAAGGTTATCTTCTGTTGCTTAGAGGGAGTTGGTTAACTACACGGTACAAAATCTACATTAAAATTTTGGCTGCCAGTAACATAAGGGTTCATTATTTGTTCATTATCGTGGTTCATTATTATGCTCAGGAAGTAGTCTCTCAGTAGGGTCATCGTTTTTCTGCCGAACCCTGTGTGGCTGAGCTCTGTTTCTTAAGCTAATATTTGATTACTGCAGCCTGGTGGGTAGAACTCGGTCAGCACAGAAGCATCTCTACCTGTAAATGTAGAGATGATTTGCACAGATGGAGCCCATCTTTTTCCAGCATGTGAACACAGGAGGTGCTGTGGCAGCTGAAGCACGCTGAGGGGTTTCTGCAGCTGCGGGAGCTGCCCGGCTGGCTGCGCGGGAGCTGCTCCAGGGGCCTGCGCTTCCTCCCGCGGGGAAGTTCCCCGTTGGCACAGGATGGGCACGTGGAGAAAGGAGGTGTGACTGAGGACATGGGTGTCTCTTCATGTAAAATACTGCCTTTCTCTGGCTCCAGTCATTCATAGTCCCTTCTGGCTGGTTAGGAATGATAAGATTTCAGGTTCCATATGCAGAATAATCATAAAATCTGTCAGTTTAGAACCCGCATTGGAGTGAGATTGGATTTTTTTTTTTGTTCCTTTGCTTCAATAATTACATTAGGCAATACTTAAAATCTGCAGATGCCGTGATGCCAGTGCAGTTGTTATCAGAGCTAGCAGGCTGATTTCAGCCGCTGGAATGCTCTGGTTTGGTGTCGTAGGGCCCCTCCTGAACTGTCCAATGCAACCCAGTAAAAATGCAGAGTGATACAGCTAATGCATCTAATCTGTTTCTCATTTTCCTCTCTTTTATTTTCTCATGCTTTGCACAATCCAGTTTTAAATAACCTTTGTCTTCCCTATGGAGACTTTAATAAGTGAATAGAACTAGTTAGAAAACATTTCTTAATATTCAGCCAGAAATTCTTAATGCTCTCTGGGACTGCTCACCCTCTGTTAGGAACATGATGTTACCGACGCCTTTTCATCTACTTAATGGATATGATTGTAATTACATCATATTGCTTCATTTAAAAGTTTTCCCCATTTACTTACCTGGTTGGCTACAGGTCCAAAAGTTATCCCTTAGCCAGGAAATGTTAAGTCAGTGTGCCAAAACTAGGAAAAAATCACTTCTGTATTTACAAAAATAAAGTTGAGAGCACGTGGGTTCATGTCTAACCACCACCCTGCATATAAAATACATCTAGATATATCCCTCTCCTGGTGAATGGGTACGCCCAGTTCACAAAATGAAAACCAGATCGCTACAGACAAATATCCTTTAGGTGCACCTCTACGTTATCTCCTGTTCACTTGGGTTTTTAAGACTCCCTCAGACAGATAATTGCTTCAGAATTTCCTGCTTTGAAACTAAACCATCTCCATGTGGCTAAATAGCTCTGGAGACCTTGATTTCAATTTATCTTCATAGCCTTTTCTGCTAAAAATCCAATGTTTTCTCTGTTCACGCTGCAGTCGTAGGTACATTCTTCGTTTATTTTCTGTTCAGAGCAAGTTAGTTTTGAGAAAAGAGCAGGTGAAAAGAATAAACATTTTAATCCCCAAATCCCCTTAGCAGACCAAAGCAGGTGCCATTTTGAATGCATAGCAGTTCTCACTGGTCACAGGCGTGAATAGCTCTGTACAGCCTCTGACAAAGTGAACAGCTCAAGGAGATGGCATTGTAAACTGTATTTTGGCTAGCAGGAAAAAAATAGTTTGTGATTTGAGTTTTGGTGCTACTCAAACGGATGAAATCTCTTCTAGCCACGTTATGGACTTTGGTTTGCAGGTCATAAACCCGAGTGTTTCATCGTGCATGTTAGCGGTGGGCTAGGAGTACAGAATTCAGATGTGCAGCTACTGAAACGTTTGAGGCCACGATTTCAGAAGCTGTCAGCCGTGTAGGGAAAGCTGGTTGTTCTGCGTTGAAAGTGTATTATTGTCCTTCTGCAAGCACTTGTTCACGTGCAAGGTGAGGGGAGACAACTGAATCCATCTATTTTGTGAATCTGGTCCTTTGAGTCCTACAGGGATTGCGAATTAAATGAGACCTTAAGTAGAGGGATGCTTTTTGTTGGTAAAGAATTGTGCAGACTATCTAATCATTCAGTTTAAGAGGGGAAAGAATTTCCATAACTTTGATACAAAGCATGTGTTAAAGGAAATTACTTTTATTTCTGTTTTTGTTTTCTGTTCTATTGTGTTGGGGTTTTTTTTTCCAGCGATTGCAACAGCAATAGGAACTCCATCGCCTCGTTCACCAGCATTTGCAGCAGCCAGTGCAGTTCTTACTTTCACAGCGATGAAATGGATTCAGGTATGTTTAGAAAAGCCAGCTATGAATCTGTCATCTCTTCTATTTATTCAGTTTTATTCTTTTAGTCTGCCTGGCAGTTTGGTTTTAAAAATTGCCTTCGCCTTGGTGGTGGAAGCATATTGTTGGGGTTCTTCAGCCTGAAGAGGAAGCTCCGGGGAGACCTTGTGGCTTTGCAGAAAGATGGGAATGGTGGGCCTGGTGGGACAGGACAAGGGGTGATAGTTTGAAACTAAGAGGGAGATTTGGTCTGGAGAGAAGGAAGGAATTTTTCATGCTGAGAGTGGTGAGAGCCTGTGGCAGGCTGCCCAGAGAGGTGGTGGCTGCCCCATCCCTGGCACCATTGCAGGGGAGGTTGCCCGGGGCTCTGAGCACC
>JANIMW010027096.1:0-34479 GCA_024582635.1 Todiramphus saurophagus | reverse complement strand
CCCTGCTCCCTGCAGGGGGGTTGGACTGGAGGAGCTTGAAAGGTCCCTTCCCACCCAAACCAGCCTGGGATTCTGTGGTACTGCTTCAGCCTAGCTGAGGTACCTCCGTGAAAGAGCCCACGTGCCAGCACCTCTGAGCAGGCTGAGTTGGAGCTCTTGGAGCCGCTGCCTTTAACCCTTGCCAGGCCTCACCCACGGCAGCGCCTGGTTCCGCTGCACAGAGGCGGGAGCGTTTTGGGTGAGCGTGGAGCTCTGTCCTGCCAGAGCCCGGGCAGCGGGACACGGCTGGGGGGTTTGTAGGGAGGAATGGGAGATGACACAGAAGCACGTTCTTGTTTATGCCATTACAGCTTGAGTTTAAATAAACGCAGCTGCTCATCGCAGTGAGACGGGATTTCACTGCACGGGGTGCGAGGTCACGGACTCGGGGACCAATAATGAAAAATATTTGCTCTAAGATTGGAGTTTATCATTTGGAAAGGATTTAGGAAAAGGAAGAACTGGACATATTAGTGGATTATGAGCCACCAGTGAGACTTGCCTGGAGAGAAGGCAAGTTTTATTGCTGGCCATACCCAGAGTTGTGTTTTCAGTTGGGACAGGAACGTATTAATGGGACTGCAGAAGGTACCTGAGATAGCTTGTGAATAGTGCAGTTCTAGGCAGCTACTGTCCAGAAATGACACAGAGGAGATGATGAAGGGCATAAAGAACTGTTACTAAAAGAGGAGACCCAACGTCTGTATCTTCAACTGAAGGTACAGATGAGCGGTTAAGCACTTGGGCAGCATCAAGCTGAAGGTACCAACAGAGATGCCTAAAAGAATGTGCCTGTGCCTGCCGCACAGACAGTGCTCGAGCTGATAAATGCTGCTGCTCAGTGAAACTCCCACTCTCCTGATGACTTAATTTTCTCCTGGCTCCAAAGCTAACCTGGTTAACTCCAGATCAGGGCTCTTTGACACCGTGCTCCATCTGTTGCAATTAAAATCCCATGAAGGGTTGTAACTGCTGCCTGTAAGGACGTCTAAAGGAGATAAAAAAAGTCAAGGGGAGAGAAGCACTGTTGAAGTGTTTCACTGGCATAAGAAAAATGAGTCTAGATTGACCATGAATAAATTTGGATTATAAATTATCAAGTGGGTACTTCTTATCTGTCACTGCAACAGCAAGGGGGAAAACCAGTTTTCAGCTCAATTTTTCACAGCTTTTGAAAGAGTTGAGGTTGTACGACCCATTGTCTGAGGGAGCGAGTGACGGTGAGGGCAGTGACCGAGGAGAGTCCTCCTGCTTCGTCCTCCCCAAGGAAATGATGTGATGTGAGCTACTAGAAGCTTCATATTAAGCCCAGGACTTGGATGCTGTATTTTTGCTGAATTACTAACATCCCAGAACTTTTTAATTACTAAGAACATGAAGATTGTGAACGGTCTGTAGAGCCCCTATAAAAATTTTGTGGTGAGTGCATTTCAGTGACTTTGTGGTCTGCTGTATTTGGTTCATGCTCCTCACCTGTTCACACTGGTGCTTTGGATGTTCTCCAGCACAGCGGAACAGTCTGTTCTGGTCACAGAAGGGTTGAGGTTTGAAGCGACCTCTTGGGATCATCCAGTCCAATTGCCAGCTTGAGCAGGGTCATTTAGGGCAGGTTGCCCAGGAGCTTGTCCAGTTGGGTTTTGAACACGGTCCTTTCTCCAAGAGCTATTTATTTTATATTATCAAGTGACTGCTTCATGCAGAACACATAGGGAGAAGCGTTGCTGAAAGCCTAAGAGTCAGTCTGGGTGCAAAGCAGGTGATCTGAGCTACAGAGATTTTGGAAGATATGCTGAAATTCCTGAAAAACTTTTAATTTTAAATATTTTTCAGGTGATGAGCTTCCCATAAGTGTTCGAATCTCCCACGATAAGCAGGATAAGCTCCATAGCTGCTTGGAGCATCTTTTTGGTCAAGTATGAGATTACTTTTCTTGGCTTTGATACTACTGTCCATCTTTGAGCTGAGATGTCTTTAGCAAATACTCCTTTTTCTTTTTGCTTTTGCTTTCCACTGTTTACCAGAATGGTATGTATTTGCTCGTTCTCCTTCAGCTTTCTGTAAATAGTTCCACGCTGCCAGTTAAGCAGGTCCTTGGATTTAGTCTAACATCCCCATGTTTGTTACTTTAATTAGAGCCATTAGGTAAGAAAGAATCCAAAGCTGCTTTTCTGTAGTCCATATTTCTTCCAGAAAGAATTTCTAGTTGTTGCTGGAAAAACCATCCTTCTCACAGAACTTTGATCCCAACAGGTCGATTCAATTGTCAATCTCCTGAAGGGACCAGCCGTGATGAGGGCCTTTGAGCAGACAAAATACTTCACACCAGGTCGAGGCCTCCAAGGTAACGTGAAATTCTCTCTGAGAATGAAAGGCAGCAGGAAGCGTGCGGGGGTGTCTGGGTGCTGGGGGACTGCTCCGGCTTCACCTCGCTCTCGTTTGCAGTAATTGGTTGGTGAAATTCTTGTTGAGTAGGTTTTAGCTGGAAGCACAATGCATGGGAGAGTTTCGGGTTTGTTGGAAAGTCTCCTTTAAATTCGACTCTGATGATGGAGTTGCTGAGGTTTTTGAAGCAAAAAACCAGGTTTTGTGTATTTTCGGGTGGTTTTATTACATTTTTGTCTCAACTACTGAAGCTGTTTCTGATCTGTGGTATTACTAATGGTACACTTTTGTTATTTTATTGGTAGATGGGTTATTTGTGAAGTTGATTATTAAATAATCTGTAAATGTAAATTTTATTTGACCTTTATTTTGACACCTTACATTGACATTTATAGTCGCAATAATACTTACACCAAATATGCGCTGCTGTAAGTATTGTTGATTGTTTTAAGGAAAAGAAAAAAGTCCTGTATGTAATTTCAGGCACTCTGCTAACAATCACGCGGTCTGAATGTATAAATAGGTATCTGGTAGTAGCCATAAGATTGTGATGAAAAATGAAAAGGAGGGGGTTTTTTCAGTGAACCAAGTTTCAAACCAAAAATAAGGGAAGAAAAAAGCTCAATGGGAGACTGAAGGTTGTATCAGTGTGTGTGAAAGGTTTAGTTATCGTTTCATTGGTCCCACGTATGCCTTCTGGCAAAGAAAACCAATTTTAGTGAGAGGGTGGATAAAAAAACCCGTCTAATTTAATTTAGAGGGTGGGTCTTTGGCTTTTATAAATACGTATATGTTTGACAGATATTCTAGGCTAAGCAATAAGTAATTTTGTTTTAATTTTAGTTTTCTAGTTGAATTGATTTTACCTCTAAAAGTTCCAGAGCCCCGCTTACTCCATGGAGACAGGCACCTTCTATCTTACCTGCCTGGTTCGGAAAGAATCGTTTCCGGAATGCTGCTCAGTCTCGCCTTTGACTGCCCAGGGAGCTTAGATGACAGTTAGACCTGTCGCCCTGGCTGTAACTAGACTTAACTCCTTGAGCCATGAAAACATGTAGGAAGAAATAACATCACACTGCTCCTTTCCCAGTGGGTTTAACAAGAAAAATATTATTTCTGTCCTCGCTTAGAGTTTCAGCAGGAAATGGAACCGAAGCTTAACTGTCCAAAGAGGCTACGACTTCACATCAAGCAGGACCCTTGGAACCTCCCCAGCAGCGTCCGGAGTCTTGCCCAGAACATCAGAAAGTTTGTTGAAGGTCAGCACGAGCAGCGTGACCACTCGTGAACGTGCCGTTACCGGCAGGGAGCCGGGGGAAGGGGGGGTACAGCTGCTCCATGTTGCTGCTGAGCACAGCCTGGTCTGGGGGAAGTGCCTGCATTTCAGGGCTTGCTTGGTGTTCTCAGTAACAGGGTCAGTGGAGTCTGTCTCAGCTGCCTCGTGCTCAGCCTGTTGGTTTGGGAACAAAGGGAGCTTAATTTCCCGTTGTTCTACCATCTGCGATGGAGAGATGAGGACTCTGCAGGACTGCTTTTGTGATACATCTTGCTCTTACCTGTCACTGATCTGGAATCGTTATCCCTCTATAATCCTGTTCCCTCTCCTGCCATGAAACCAAACCTCTTCTGCTGGGCTCCACTCAGCTCCATCCCAACTGACCCCATCGCTCCTCCTCCTCCACCTCCCTCCCACCCCTCTCTAACCCTTACCCAGTTCTCTGCTCCTCTTCACCACCAAGTGACAGTGGGAGCTGGGGCTTTCTGCTCTCTCCCCTGATTCACGAGAAAGTATCTGGGATTTCCTCTCCAGAGAATCTTGCCTGTAGCTTCTGCTTTATTTCCTGGGCTGTTTGATAGAGAAACAGAAATAATGATCAAAATGTTTTTTATAGAACTGCTTGCACTAGCGGTCTACGTGGGAACAAAAACTTGTGTCAGGTCTAAGAGCTTGAAATGATTTGTGTGTGTGCTGAGCTTCCTCTGGTTTGTTGGCTGACTTCCATGGTGTCCCGTGAAGAAACTGCTACATTTCAGATCACTGGAAGAGAACTGTGTGATAAGTTTTATTAAGATAAACCTTGAAAAACCAAGTGGCCAAACCAAACAAAATCCTCCTCCTCTGACTTTTGGCATTTCTCATTTCAGATGCAATCATTTTTTCAGACCCTGGGTTAAAAAAATTAAAAAACAACCATGAAAATATCTCCTGTTTTTGGAGTCGATCGCAGTGGGTTGACTCTCCAGTGCTAAGAATACTGCTTTTAGTTTAATGGTGGCTGTCACTGGGTGAAAAATGAATAAATATTTTTGGATCCCTTTTTATACAGGTCTGTCTTCAGCCAAAAAGAAATTGTGGTCAAGTATTAATCATGTAGTTCAGGAGGGACGAAAATGTGTCTGTAGCATTTCTTCATTGCTGCCCTTCTCAACCCAGAGCCCAGCAGGACATTCTCACGCATTTGTTCTTGCCCACAGATAGAATTAGTAGATGTAACTCATTTCACCGTTGGCCATATACCCTCAATATTGACCTGAGGTTATGCAGATACATTTGGTTTTAAAGAGTTCTCTGTGAATATTCAGCCAGGTCCAAATGAGCTGCTGCCTCTCTAGGGTACGATGCTTCTCTTTCTGCAGCGCTGCTGTGGTGGGATGGAGATATTTATCAGAAGGATCTTGATGTTTACAGAACCATAAAACCGTTGGCATTTTCTGGTTTTAGAAATTAGGATTAGCAAAGGTTTTCTTCTGTTAATAAATTGTAGAAACTGTTATGCTTGTGACTGGTGCCTAGTGCAGAGAAGCAGGCAAAGGCTCTGTTCTGCTGTTGGAGGAGAGCACCCTTTGCCTCACCTTCTCCCGTCACGGGGTCTCGGCCAGTTTCAGATGCTCTTGGCTCTCCCGTTCCATCCACGGCACCAACGAGCTGTTGTCAGGATTGCTGACAGCAGAACTTGGAGTTAAGCTGGTATAAAATGAGCAGCTGCAAATGCATTACTGTGTTGGTGAAAACACTTTGAGCCATGACCTCAAATGTATTTTCTTTTTCTCTTGAAGAGGTGAAGGCACGAATACTCTTGGCGCTTCTGGAGTATACAGGTAATTCTGCTTGTTTGGGGAGTGGGGGAAGGAAACGTGGGTGGCTTGAGATCTTTTTGTGCTTTTGGACTGAATGCTGTGTTTAGAGAAAGGGGAAAAAAACCTCAGATATGATAACCTAATAATCAACAACTTCCTCCTGTGCTTACAGTGGGGATTCCTGAAGCACACAACAAACCCAGAGCAGTTTCTTACAGACATGGCACTATTCTTTCATTGATTGATTTATTTTTAATGCAGAACAGCTTCTCTGGTCATTTACTTTGGATCTCTGCAGATGAAGTAACTACTAAATCACCGAGCTTGTGTGCAGTACTACTTCTGTCATTCTGCTTTTGAGCTTTTTCCTATTTACTGTCTTTTCTAGTTTCTCTTCGTTCCCATTTCCAGACATACTTTACTGTTCTAACCCATACCTCTCCTTTTATTCTTTTTATTTTAGAGAATATTTTTAAGAATTTAAGACTAAAGAATGTTTTAATATATCTAGAAAAAAAAATTAAGCTCTTCCTTTTTGGAAGAGATCTGGTTTACGTGGTTTCATAAGTTTGTAAATTCTCTAGTGTATTTAAAAAAAAGAAAAAACAAATCTTTTTGTAAGAAGAGCCCCCAGTGCTCTTGTGTGCAGTGTCTGCTGTTCAGGGGCAGTGCTAGATGAGATGAGGTGATGGGCTGTTGGAGACAGACAGGGGCTGCTTCAGGAGCAGAGGAAGGCACCAAAAGTCAGACAAAACTGAGCAAGGCGAGGAGAGAGAATGTGCCTTGGGCTGGGATCCCCGGGTGCTGCTGTGACATCGGGAGGGGTTTGACCGTGCGGAGGCCAGGGGGATTTTTGGGTGGAGTGTTAAAAAGAAAAATAAAATTCTGTCTATACTGGATTCTGGACAACTTCTGAGAGATTGTAGAGAGAGGTTGATTTTAATAGTCAAACCAGAAAGCAACAAGTCGCAGGGCAGAAGGACGGTGATAGCCCATTTATGGGAAACATTCCTGAGATCCTGGCAAATGGAATCAAAGTGACAGCAAAAGAGTGGTCACTGTGGCCAACAGGAAAAGAATGGGGAAGGCCTCAGAAGGAAAACAGTCTGAAAGGAGTTAGCTTGAGCAATGCCCAGAGTCCAAGAACAGCCTAGTTTGAAAGTCTGCAGTCACTCTGTGAGTGCCGAATTATTTCTGCTGAGTCACCCAGCCATCTCAAGTCTTGCCAGCTCCATAGAGAAGGTGGAAAAGGAGCTAAGCTTCTTAGAGGCAGAGGAATCTAAAAGTGAGGACAAAGATTTTAGGCTTTGGAAAGACCTCGATACCCCTTAATCTTCTCTTGCTCTGAGAAAGATGAAGTCTACCCATACCATTTGCGATTGATGTTTGCCTCTGAGCTCATAGTGATAAAAATGCTTGAAAACCTTCAGGAAAGAGAAGGAAGAAAGGACCGAATATTTATCACCACAATTTTGTACTTCATTGAGAATGTGTTTGCCTTCCTAACTCTTTTTCCCTCTTAACTAATCCAATGCCTGTGCCCTCCAGAACAAAGCAGTAGGTTTGATAGTCCCTAATTTAAATCAGCTCCCAGTGGAGCCTTAGACTTCTACCCAGGGACCTGTCCTGGACTTCCCTGACACCATACATCTCGGCTGCTTTCTGGCTGTGTGACGCTGCTCTGTGCTTACTGCATAGGTTCCATGTTCACAATATGGATAGTGTCTTTGGAGAGGTTGTGTGCTGGCAGCAACGCTCCCGTGCTCCCTGCCCTGCGTCACAGCGGGGACTTCTCATCTGCCCTGCCCGGCTGGTCCTTGTGGGCTTGACTGGGTGTTGCAGTCACCTCAGGAGCTTCTAACCATCCCTGCTCTCCTGTGGGCAGTAAATGGGTTTGTGCCCAGCTGGTTCTCACATTGCAGTAGAAAGATGTGGCTCATGTCCAGTGACAAGTACATAGAATGTATGTTAAAAGGTATGTTAAAATCTACCAGATAAAGAATACTTGGGTTCTGAAGAGCTGCTTTAAATCCAGATTTTAAATACGTCTCTACGTACTTTTAGAATTATAAAATAATCTTCTGTTGTGGAAAACTGCAGTGTTGGTTGTGGATTGCTGTTTAATGGGAACAACATTAGGCTGCAAACTTGCAATTTACCTTACGCTAACATGGCTTGGGTTTTTCGGGCAAAGAAAAGGAAATCCAGCCCAGTTTCCTTGCTGTTAATGAATCTCCTGCTCCATTTCTCCTGTTTCCTCTTTTGCTTTTACCCATCCCAGACAGCGAGATACAGCTGAGGAGAGACATGGTCTTCTGCCAGAGCCTCGTGGCCACGGTCTGCGCCTTTTCGGAGCAACTGATGGTGGCCTTAAATCAGATGTTTGACAACAACAAAGAGTATGAACTGGAGACGCTGGAGGCCAGCAGGAGGTGGTTGGATCAGATAGCCAGTGCAGGTCTTCTCCTCCATTTCCAGTCCCTGCTCTCGCCCAACCTGGTAAGGCCGCTCGCGTGACCTGCTTGGGCACGGCCCATGTTTGCGCCCTGAACCAGGGGCACGGTTTCAGAGTTTCAGCTATAAATGTGATTTCCTGTGTCCTCTGTGCTTAGCTTGGTATTTAATTAGCTGCTGTTTGGAAAACCTGCAATTTAGGTAATTGCAGATAGAGGAGACGTTTGTTCGTGATGTGGGGATTCCCACAAAGACGGCGTGATGTCAGTTCTGAGGTAGCAGATAGTGAGGTTACCCTTGGCTCCCCACCACCATCGAAGCTGCTCCTTAGGAGTGGATGTGATGTTAGGAGACACCCAGAACTTCACTTTGCAGAGAGCAGCAGCACAAGATAAATACAAACCCCTCAAACCCATTAGGTCTGTAGTAGCCAGAGGACCAGAAGTGCCGGTCTGTTTTACTCCAGTCGTGGGGCAAATCCTTGTAGCCTCCTTGGAAAGCTGCTCTTTCTTCACAAGGCTTGGCAAAGACCCGTGGCTTAAGAAGCAGTTTAAAACCGGGACATGGCTTTTATAGTCCTCTAATCCCCAGCTATCCAAAGTGCTTCTTCAGCTCTTTAAGCTGCTCCTCACTTTAGACCGGTTCCTGCTAAGCTGCAGAACTGGTGAAATAAAGCTGTTTCTAAATCACGGTCATGCAATGCTAGTCTGTGGTATTGTTTTGGAGAGCATTGACTTGAGCTAGTGTGAGCAACTACCTCGGGGTGGCTGAGGTACCTGCCTGGGCTTGTGTGGGACGGGGTATGTCAGGATGAGATGTGGGGATTAAACCCAGGTCAGGTCAGTGCCTGGGGGAGATGGGAGGGCTCTTCATCCCCGGCAGCGGCACATGAAGGAAGCACGGCCAGGGCAGCTTGGGCTCATGTCTGGGGTCTTGGATGCTTTTTATCACCACCCAGCACCGGTGTGCCCTGGTGCTGGAGTCCTCAGAGTTCCAGAGTAAATTCAATTGGTGCCTGTCTTGTGTTTTTCCATGCGCTTGGTTGTCAAGTTATCTCAAAATAACTCTTGTCCTTACAGCACTGAATACTTCTGGATTGCCTTTCAAGACTGTAGAGGTTTCCTTTGTGGTGGAAATGCCACTACGTGGGCTACCTAACCAGATCTCAGCAGTATGCACTGTACAATTGAAAATAAAATTTAGTCTCTTCTAACTGTTATTAACCAAGGGAAACACATTTTTCAATACCTTCTCAGCACTATTGTGCTTACAAATGATCCATGTGATTTTAAACAAGGGTACTTGAAGGAAATTATGCTCGTTATGGCCAGAGTTCAGGCAAGAATGAGCAGTGGTGCAAAGATTTCCCATGTCACTGAAGGGCTTTCAGATAATTCTGCTGATAAAACTGCTCTGTCCATAGAGACTCCATAAACTGAACCAGGAGACAGAATCTTTCTAGCAGCGTTGCTCTTTCATAAATACAAAAGGGAATGCTATTTGACTCTAGAGATCAGGGGAAATCATGATGGCTTTTTTTTTCCCCTTTCTGTAATTCAGTGAGCTGGTAGTTTATTTTCTTTGCCTTCCTACTGATGTAGTTTTTAAGAGGAGGAAAAGCACATGCTTCAGGTTTCCATTTGGCCACCTTCAGATGCTGGGGAGGGTTCTGTAAAGAGCAGAATTACTTTAAGTGATGATTATTGGTTTCTGCTGTAATTGCTCTGCATATTTAACCCGAGATGACCACACTTGTAGATGACTATTGCTCCTTTGAAAGTCAAGTGTCCCGAGAAGTTGGTACTTTGCTTCCTGCAGCTTTTTTTTTTGTAAATTACTCTGGATCTCTTTCTCTCCGGAGCGCACAGAGTGAACCACAGGCGCAGATCAGGATATTGGCCCATCTATGTACTTGATTTGCACCTAGAGTTTTGTAGGTGATGGTGCAAAGCCCCCCGAGCCGCGCTCGTGCTGAGCTACCTGTTCAGTTACTGGTGCTTAGAGTGGACGTGATGAACTCTCATCTAGTGTTTATAAATGAAATGCTAAAATGACGGCATTTTATAAAGAAAAATGAGGAAAATAATTTGGTTTTCCTATTTCCCCCCCTTGTTAATTTGTAAGCTGGACCTGGTATCAAGGCAAGCTGTTGAAGTCTGGTCTGTTACATAAAGAATAATTACAGTGTAGTTTGATTAGCAGCCGTGAGAAGTAATGGTAGCTATAAATTACCTGTTAATGTAGTATGTGAAATGATCACAGTCATTTTCATAATCTTGGGCTAGAAATAAAAGGGAAGTGCCAATAGCAACAAAGATACTTACACCATCTAGGAGTTAATTAGGTTGTACACTGCAGCAGTGAAATGCTGTGCAATGTTTTGTAGTGACTTGTACGTCCTGCTCTCCTGTTATTTCTGGTAGGGAAAAAATTTGGCTGAAGTGACTGTTTCAGTTTTTCTTTTGCCTTTTTTAGGCCGATGAACAAGCCATGCTGGAAGATACACTGGTTGCACTGTTTGACTTGGAAAAAGTTATTTTTTTCTTCAGACAGTCAGAGCCAGAGCCACTAGTTGCGAGTGAGTAATTATAATTGCTATCTGGGCTTTACTGTTCAGAAGCATTTTCTGTATTGGTAACATTTTTCTCTCCTAGCACGTTACCTCCCACGGGGAACGTTACATAACTCAGGATCACGGGGAATTAGTAGATCTGTAGCTCTCCTCATATTCCTAGATTCCCTGAAATACAACTGACATCAGTGACGACGTGGAGTTGGTATCTGGCAGTGTCAGTAACCTCGGGGGCAAAACTGTTTGCTTAAGTGAATTTTGCATTGGGAGTATGTGACTGCATCAGGAAAGTCCCTGGAAGTTGTTATTGAAGAGTCATGTGTAAAATAACCTTGAAGGTCTGAACAGAGAAATGCAGCTGAGATGAGATGGAGAAGCATTAAAAATGGTTTCATTTTACCAACTGAGAGACAAAGTAGATCTCGAGGAGACAGCAAATGTTATGAGGATGGCTTTGAATTGTGCAGGAAGCTTCCTGGGAGATCTGCTGGTGCAGCCCATCAGGGTCCTGAGCCCTTCCTCCCAACGCTCACCCACTCCCAGGAAGGGGCTGTCTTTGCAGTCTGCTCTTTGTACCCTTCACTCATTTTATTAAAAAGTTCTCAGCCAGGAGAAATTTCCCTGCAGTGAACTTTGTTCAGCGAGCAAAAAGCCCTCATTTTTCCCTAAGTCCCCTAACTCCCCTGGGAAGGGAGGAAAGCATGTCTGCTTCACATCAAGCCTTCCCAAAACAATTCCCCGTTGGGCTTGAGACCACACATGAGGGAACTTCTGCAGCAACCAAAACCAGAAGACACAGAGCTGCCCGTGCTCCAAAGAATTCCCTAGCGCAGGGCTGGCAGTCAGGTAGGAATTGGCCGGGATAAGACCGTGTTTATTCCTGTATAATTCAGGTAAGGACCCTGTTCAGTGTGTTTTTAAAAGCCCTCCCAAGCCAGGGAACAGCATGGAACAGGCGTTACAGGAGGGCCTCCTGATGGGGGGTTAGCTCTGTGCTTGTGTCACGAACTGCTCGTATCGCTGAAACAGAGATAAAAGCAAGGTCTGGGTGTTACAGGGTTGTAATAAAATCTGTATTTCCTTTTGGTTTAAGTGCTGCCACCACAGTCATCGTGGCTGTGGTTACAGAAGACAAAGAACGGGCAAATTTGGTTTTTTACATATGATTCTGCATAATCAATAAGACAAAAAAACCCCTCTTTTTCTTATTACTTTAATCATGAAGAAGTTCCTTTGGAATCTTTTCCATTTAGGTCCAAAATAATTTACATACACTGTGTAAAACCACATAAGATTATTAATGCAAATCACAAAAATGTATTGTTGCTGCATTCAACTTACGTGTGGAAACAGCAAACAAGAAATACACGCAAAGCTTAAATTGAATTAAACTGACTGCTGAGAGATTTAGCTAAATGGAAGATTTTCCCTGGCTTTTGCTAGTGGCCAGGGCAGATTAATCACTCAGGTCGTACACGACCCCTGTAGCCACGCACAGTCCGGACCTCTCCACCAACTGATGTGCGTTTTGAAGTGGTAACACTGCCTGTGTCCTCAGATGTACCGATCACGTACCACGCGGAGGGCAGCCGGCAGTCCCTGAAGGTTTACTTCTACCTGGATGGCTACCACTTTGAGCAGCTTCCCCAAAGGCTGAAGAATGGAGGGGGATTTAAAATCCACCCAGTACTTTTTTCACAAGGTAACTTGAGGTTTTTGGGGTTTTTTCTCTTCTCAATTCTTCCACATAATATTTAATTCTCTTTGAAACGCTGCTTACTCACCCTGATTTAATTCCTTTAACTAGAAGGGCACAATGTTTAATATGTTTTTTAATGTGGGTGTTTATTAAGAACTTTGAAGTAAAATGTGCATTTAAGAAATGCTGAGATTTGTGATAGAAATGTATAGCCATACCTCTATTTTTTTTTAAGTTTATATCAAGTTATATGATTCCAACACCGAAGAAGGACTCCTCCTTCATGGCAGTGCTCTGCACCTCGTGAAAGGCTTCAAGGGTTTGTGTGGAACAGGGAGAAGTCAGGCATACTGAGGAGGAGGTTAGGGGGATGTACAAGGAAATACCAAACAGTAAGATACATGAAGAAATAGCTGAACACACTGTAAACTTCAAACACGTTTTTGTTATTTAAATAAGATCCCTGAAGTCTGATTTTTAAACTAATCAAGACAGACTTCAGTGGATTTCCTTTGAACAGATTGATTTTTGTCGTAGGAGAACGAGAGAGCACTGAGCAGGAGACACCTTTCAGCAGAGCAGATAATAAAGGCACATGAAAGAGAGCAGAAAATATCTTGCTTTGGATGAAATCCTGGAGATCTGGGAGGGGATTCAGTGTGCTACAGGATTTATTTTGCAGATTGTTTTATTTTTTTCCCCTTTCTGTTTCCAGAAGCCCAGAATATGAGTCTTGGGATAAGCATCTTTGTATGTAGTTAAAGGGCACAGATTCATTCAAGTGTTGCATCTGCTTAATAATTTCCTGTAATATAGAAGCTTTTTTCATTTCTTACCATACGAGATTTCTTTAGTTTTCAGGGATCCCCCTCCAAAATACCCCATTAGACTCCAAGGATTAAGAAGTCCTGGATAAGAAGTTAAATCTTAGTGTTTAAATCATTATTCTGGGTTTTGGGTTTTTTTTTTCCCCCCTCATTAATGAGTCAGTTGGGATTCTCTTTCTTTCTTCTTTCCTGCGAGGTTTGGCTGAGCTGCCATCAAACTCAGTAGGTCCCCATCTTTCCTACGTTTGTAGCTAATAAATTTCAGTTAATCTTCTGCACATTCTTCTGTGAAGTAAATTCTTGCTTCCCAAGCTGGCTAGAGCTAACCTGTTTCCTGCCTCAAATACAGTGGTTTGTGATGTTTTCAAGTGGAACACTTCATGGGTTTGGAATATTTTGTCAAAGGCAGAAGTCAGTGCACATCAGCCTGTTCATCTCCTTGCTGCAGTCAGTGCACATCAGCCTGTTCATCTCCTTGCTGCAAAGCTCCGGGTCTAAAACTGCAAGTCTGTAATCCTAATTTGGATCCCAGAATACCATCAAAGACATGTTTGTAAGGGAAAGCTTCCTCACAAAAGGGCTTTAAGAAAAGCCAGTAAAATAAGCTGTGTGGATGACCAGCTCTGGTTGTGCTAAGATGCTGTGATAAATGGAGTTCAGAGGGTCTCTGGGGGGGCTTTCTGGTGTGAGGTAGCACCAAGGAAGTTAAGAAGCAAGTCTGACTGGTGAAATCTGCTATTTTTCACACAGGAGGAGAATTACAAACTGAAAGCAGGAGGAGGGAAGTGCAATTTGCATGTTCTTTCACAATGAATGAATTATTTATTAACTGGGCTTATTAAGCAGTACAAGCAGAATTAATATTCTGGCTGCAGCTGGAGCTGGAAGAGGGCAGCGCGTTTCCCTCAGAACTCTGCTTATTGCTTGTGTTCTCTCGTAGGGTGATGAATTCCTAGAATGCCGGTGGATTATTAAAGTGATGATATTCCTAATTGTAAATCTTTACTGCCTCTTTCAAAAAAAAACTGTTTTAAGAGCCTTTGCTCTATGTTATGCTAAGGTTAAACTCTTAATGTGAAAATCTTGATTTTTGTTGTGGTTTTTTTTCCAGTTCAGATTTTACTGAGAACCTTTCAAACACTTGATTTGGCTTGGCTAAAGGAAAGGTTAAACTTCCCTGAGTATCTAAATTAATGCTGGGGGAATGTTGGGGTTTTTTTAATCCCAAAATAGAAAGGTAGTGTGTAATTTTTTCCTCCTTTTAATTTTTGTGCAATGACTTTACGAGAGGGACATATGATCCTTCTTTTAATGGAAGTCTTTGTTTAGCTCCCGACTTCTTTTAGCAATATATAATGGTTGGACACAAACTGAAAGGCCTTTTCCACCCTAAATGATTCTGTGGTTCTCATCCTTTGGTGAAGGGAATACAGTGCAAGTGGACCATGGTCAAGTATTTGTCTTTAGAAACTTAACCTGATCCCTGAAAGGAGCTTGTAGGGCATTTCTCCTGCTCCAGAGAAGTTTGCTTTGCTTATCAGCGATAATAACTAGAGGCTCAAGTGCCTCATAGGACTGAGCCTTGTAAGAAGCTGTGTGGTCTCCCTCTGTGACAGCAGCTGGTCCGTTGGTCCTTCCTCTCCTCTACCACAGCTCATTCTACAGTTTTCTTCCAGGATACATCAGAACTAAACCCCACATTTACATTCACAGGGCAGGGGTACTTTAATTAGAGGAACAGAACTCAAACTAGCACACTCCTCTTTATTTTCCACAGGGCGAGAAATATAATTTTTCTGGTAAATGAAATCTTAAGGAGAGATCTGTCTGAATTTGATGACATATGGAAGCAGCTCAGCAACTCACAGTGGGCTGACAGCCTCAAGGTTAAACAGTAATTCACTAATGTGTGAACAAAGCTACAAAGAAGGCAAATACTAAATATTTAATACTGATTTTTCTCCCTTCTCCTTTCTCTTTTCACAGCATTGGAGAGCATGGAAGGATATTATTACAGAGACAGTGTCTCAGTAGAAGAATTTCAAGCTCAGATTAATGCAGCCTCGCTAGAAAAAGTCAAGCAGTATAACCAGAAACTACGGTGGGTAATAAACCCAACATTCCTGAGATCAGTTTACCGGGTTCTGCTTTTCAGCTCTGTTTCTCTGACACATCTTTAAACTGAAGTGCATTGTGCGGTGCTTGGGTTTTGGTGTGCGACTGAATAAGATCCAGGGTTCATGGTTCTGACTTCTTTGCTTTCTGCGCTATCAAGATGCTTTTTAAAACCTTGTTTTCCCGTGAAGGCGACAGCAGTAGTTGCCTCCCGGCTGTTGGACTAATGCATACAGAAAAGGGAGTGTCTGCTTAATCACAATGGAGTATTGGAATTGTGAAACAGTATGATCTGGTTTTGCAGACTGTGTTTACCTAATTCCTACAGAAGAGGGCTTAAAAATTAGTACAGTCTTCCTCAAAGCTGAGCATCTTCCTCTCCCTGCTAATGGGAATATAAACATATCTGGGTACTTGCATCGGCTCGGGTAGGGGTCACGGAGACCATCCTGGCCCGTGTGCGTAACGATGGTGCAGCTCTGTATTTCAGTAAGTAGTTTATTAAGAAGTTGCAGATAAAGACAGAATTTCTGGTATACAAAACAATCTGATTGTTATGAAGTAAAATAACGAAGATGTCTGCGTAGACCGCTCTCGTCTCCTTGGATCTCTAAAAACACCCGAGCACGCCTGTTTGCACGTCAGTTGAACAAAAAGAGTGCAGAGGACTGCAGTAAAATCACATCTCTGCTTTTAAAATTCTTGAATCGTGTGTAAACACAAATAATTTCACTACAGCTGTTAGGAAGCTTTTAAAAGCAGCAGAGAACAGGAGTTAAAAATGAGGTTGAGAACAGTGGAGAAAGGGAAAGAGGATAAACAGGACTCTTGTTCCAGTTCCTTCACCTCTTGGCCCACTCCTGTCTTTGGAAGATTTTCTTCATGGATCTTGCGAAAGTGTTTCTCTAATACGTTACCAAAGCAATGGACTCTCTAGATTCTGTTTTAATCCAAGTAATACCAGAGCAAAAGTGATTGTAAAGCCAGTTGTGTTCAGCGAGTACTGCATACTTCACTGTTTGTGACATCTGTGTCAGTGCACTCCTATGGTAATGTCAAATGTCGTAGTTACTTATCCTGCTTTCCTCCTTCTTGTGTTAGTGCTTCCTATCTGGGGGGAAAAAAAGAACCAAACACTTCTTCCAGAATGTTTGTTTGACAAGGCTCATGGTATAATGGGTTTTGCAGAAGCTTTGGTCAGGACAGTATTTGGCCAGGTTGAAGTCAGCTAATGTTGGAAAGAGAATTCTACCAATTAGACAAGGCAGACTTTTTGGGCTGTTTTGGGTTTGGTTTTTTTTTTTTTCTGTGATTAGGCCCTCATGAAAACTCTTAAATTCTTCCTGACTTGATGCTCTAGTGTTCCCTGACCTTGCTCACCTCGTGTGTTAGGGCCTCTGTTCATGCTGTGGCTCTGATGAGGGATGTTCCTCTCTCGGTGTCGTGACTCACAGCTCTGGTCAGCCACTGACCTCCAAGGCCTGGTTTTAGCAAGAATTTAGCATGGAAAAAGTTAGCATTCAGCAGAGGCGACCATGGGTAGCTCTGGCCAGGCACGAGAATAGGAACATTTTGGATTTTTTCCCAGCCATCTAATGTCTGATGAGAACATTCAGTAATTGATTTTTTTTGTTTGCTTTCTGGTGAACCCGTTTCTTAAATGAGGCACAAACAGCGTCAGGAATTCACTGACATAATGTGAAGAGGAAAAGCAGAAAAGCAGATGCTTTGTTCTTGTTCTGCCGTTTGCTGCCCTGTGTAGGTGTTTGGCCGGGAGCATCGGATAAACCAACTACAGCAGCTAAAGATATTAACATTTCCATAGTTGCTCTAAAGAACAAAAAAGTGGAATTGAATATTCCCTGGACACATACTCTAGTGTAATAATTCCCTCTTAAATTCTGCACGCGGAAGGAATCCTCTGTGCAGAACCACCTGGTCAGTAATGAAATAAGCTGTTCAGACATAATCCCTAAAGCATTCGAGAGGAATGCGTTGCTTGCGAAATGAGCCCCTGCTGGCCAGCTCGTCACCTCCATCGCTGCAGCGGCAGGAAGCGAGTGAGAGCAACAGCAGAGGAAAAGGTAGTGGGAGAAGAGGATAGGGACTAGCGAGAATGAATCCTCTGGTTGGCAGTGAGGCTGCAGCTGAGCCACCTGTTGATGCAGCTCTTGATCCATGTCCAGGTTCTCTTCTTCCTGACACATTGAGATGATAACGCTCTAATAATGTGAAGGAGAGGAGACCACTTTGTTGTATATGGTCCTGCTTGCAAAGAGGGATCTTGGCCTAACTTGGGATGTACCCGGGCAGGAGAGTGAAATTAAAAATGAGTAGTACCTTTTGCTCAGCTGCCTCCTCCTTTCTTGTGGTGAAGTCTTGTTAAAGTTTAGTACCTAGAATGTTTCTGAGGAAAGTGGTGTCTTTTGGGTGATAAAGCTGATGCTGATGTGTGCCTTAATTCATAGGCAAATCATTTATTTGAATGAATCAAAAGATATCTTAGTAAATTTGTAGTGGATTTCAGGAAGGACAACCTTCATCCATCACATAAAGTCAAGAAGCCAAATCTTTGCTTTTATTGCAAAATTCATTCGTAGCTGTGGAACTGTGAACGGCTTTTCCGCAGTATCAGAAGTGATGCCATAAATCCAGGTGCAAAATTGTCCTTCTTGACACTGATTTGAGCATCTTAAGAGCTTCTGCCTTTCATGGTTCTTGCTTTGGGGCTTTTGCAAACACTACCTCAGCTATGAAATAGCAATGATAAGGTTACCATTTTTATGAGAGCTTGTGAAAGACAGTTGAAAATCGGTTATAGAATTTCATGCTTACGTGGAATGGAGAGAACGTTCCCTCCATCTTCTCGTAACAGATTTAACCCCAGCTATTTGAATCTAATTAATAATATGTGGGAACTTTTATTCTGAGGACAACTAAAGTGGAGTTTTTCTACAATTCCTGAGGCAACGTCCCCTACCCCAGCAATATGCAGTAAGTCCTTTATTGGAATAAAGATGTTATTTAAAAAAAACCAGCCAACCCACAACCAATACCTAACTTAGGACATTTCCAAAACCAATCTTCAGCATCTGGCCCACAGTTATTCTTTATCATGCTGGATTTACTTTTCACCATCAGACAGATGATGCTCATTTTTCTAGTTCACCAATTCTGTTTCTCAGACACTGATAAGGAAGAGAAAGTTAAGCTCAGATTCTGTTTGCAGGTTGAGCTGGTGCTGGTTATTGCCAGCAATGTAAATCTAACCTCATCGAATTGTTTGCTAATGAGAAACACGCAGGACAGCCAAATGAAAGTAATTAGGTCAGCAAAGCTTTTTAAAGATCATTGTTACTCTGTGTTTGATAGCTTAGCAGTTGCCTTCTGATTTGGAAGAGGACCATTAAGAACCCGTGTCCCTGCCCTGTCTGGAGGCTGATGCTGCAGGAGCCCAGTCTGTGTGCTCCTGCCTGATGGGTACCTTCCAGAGGAAGGAACATTCCTGCAGGCCCTTGGGACAGACCCTGGCACATGGGTACCTGAGTGGCTGTACCCCAACCGGTCCTTGGGCTGAACAGCGACTTTAAGGGAACAGAGTTAGTTGGCTGTGAGAACAGTTTTTATCCTCAGAAAACTCAGATTTTGGATCATCTTCCAGCAGAAAGTAAGCCATTTTAAAAAATGGACTTAGGAATGATGGCTTCTGTCGTGTGTCTCTGAGTTACCAGAGGTTTGGACAGGATGCGATTTCCAGTCTGCAGTAATAAGGAAGCTTGCTCTTCCAGTCTTTCTTTCTTGGTGAGTATTTGACATTTTATTGGATTAGTCTGAGGGGTCTTTTTGTCTTTGAATTCTCTTTCTGGAGAAAAATGGGTCCTTCCTATGGCATTCGATTAAAATGCAATTTTCTGGAGGTGCTCCTGGATAGCTGCTTCATCAGAAAAGTCCAGGCACATCGGCTCTTTAAGAGTCCTTCCCCGGGCGTTCCTGTGCAGATGAGGGACATGTCTCAAAGGCAGGGATGCTGTCCAGGGCATGGACCCTTCAGTGGGTCGCTCCTGTGGCCGCACCAAGCGTGCTGCTGGGTCTCTGCAGTGCTTCGCTGCATGGGGTTGACTGCAGGAGCAAACTGGGTGGAGTGTAGGTACCTAAAACTGCCCAGCAACCGTTTGAATTCCAAAACTGTCCATGCAGATAATTTTTTTTTTAGTGATGAGAAATGAGTGGAATCACTGGCTTTTGGATTCACAAGTGTTTTGCATGGCTCTTCAACACCTGTGCTTGCATTTAGACATCTAAACACCTTTACAGTTTGATTCCTGATGTTATGGTGGCTTGGGTTAGGAATATTCAGGGGGAAATAAGCACAACACTAGATGAAGGTGAGGTCAGGAGAGCTCTACTTTCCCATAACTTTCCTTTTATCCCCAGCGTGGCACGTTGGTGTGACACCCCTGACTAGATGATGACCCAGTTCTTCCCTCCAAAGACAGGCTGACGCTGTGGGAGACAGCTGAGGTTCGCTCCCCAGCCCCGCCACGGGGGCGGGTGCTAATTACCACTGTGCAATAATTAACTTGCCTGTGCATCAATAGACAAAGAAGGTCTGGAAAAAAACTGTTCCTTCCTTCCTGCCTCCCATTCTGTGTGATTTGCAGCTATTCTTTGAAGTCAGCTGTGTCCAGGGTTATTGGCAGCTCCTTTCGTAGCCTGCTGTACAGCCATAACAGGAGAGAAATTAAAGCCAGAGTCAAGGGAAAGGGCCTGTTTTGGGGGGCTGGGTTTTCCCCCTATGTTGCTGCTTTCTCAGGTATCATTTTAGGAGGTAAATTCAAGTCTTTTACGCTGCGGAAGCAATTATAATCAGTGACTCTAGCGACAAATGATTTAGCTAACTACCCTCATTACATTGAACATCTGATTACACTGAATATAATATTTGTCTTTTTTAAGTGCTTCATTTACAACGTAACTTCAGTTTCCCAGTCTGCAGCCCGCCGCGTGTGTTTGATGGCATGAGTAGCCCTCCACAGAATAACGGCAGGCTGAATTTAATTCTTTATTTGGGGACGTTATAATCCATGAAGTTTTCATGCTGTTGGGTTTTCATGTTTCTTTAAATTTTAAAACAAGACAACAAAGGGAAACTATTTCTGCCCCTAGAACTTAGGCAAGCATGGAACAAAATCTGTCTGAGGAATAGAACATCTTCTTTTTATTTATCGCCGCACATATCAGGGGCAGCAGCCTCTCGAGCTGCAGGCTTCTTGGCAGGCTGATGTTTTCCGTATCCTGTATAATTTAGTCAAGGCAGAAAATAGATGTGATGGCACTCGTGGCTTCAGGCTGGGCTGGAATTCTCTAATAGTTGCTTTGGTATAAATGAGATACAATGACATAAAGGACATATCTGCTTAGAGATAGTTAATTACTGTGAAAGAAAGAGCTCTTCGGTCTCTGGAACAGACTGATGGGTCCTCAAGACAATACCTGCGTTATCACAAAGACCAGATCATATATCAATAACCTGTAATAAATGCATTAAAATCCACCTTCAAACCAGCAGATTCTTCCCCCACTGTTTCCAGGGGAAAGCTTTTCCAAGCCCTTTCCTTCATGTCTCTCCACTTCAGCCAGCGACATGTTAACGAGCAGCATTAATGGGTTTTGTTGTTGCCATCGAACTCAGAAAAGAGTAACCTGAGGAGAGTTACAGGTTTCAGAAAGCGAGTCTGAAAATATTTTCCTTTCGGTGCAGTGGGATATTTATAAAGCAGGTGAAAAACTGTTTTCCTATTTTCAATACTAGGCCTTTGATAGATTGCTTCGTGTTTAAAAAAAAGCCACATTAAAACTGGACTGCAGTGCTACATACACAAATGTATCGTATAGTTTATACGGCTATAAAAATTGGAAAACTTAATGCCTTGTAGATTTTTCTCATGTGGTCCCAAATGAACTAGATGCTCGTGGCTGAACTCCTTCTAAATACAAAATCTTGATGAAGGAGAGATTGAGAATTAAACACTCACTCTGAAGGACATAACAAGGAAAGAATAGCTACATTTGTCTCCTGATGAGCTTAATGAGAAGCATTTTAGGTAGAACAGAAATTAAGATTCATGGCATCGAAGTGAAGCAAGACCAGAGAGAGAATTGAGGGATCCTGGACAAAGTAAATTAAATTTGTCTAGCTAGTCTAAAAGATGCTGCCAGCTGGCTTGAATTTAGCTGGGGTTTTTATCTTCCAGTGCTGTCCTCTTTCTGTGAGTGTAAATTCACCGTTTCTTTAGACTTTTGACAAAGCGTGCTCAGGATTTATTACAGCTGGTGTTCTGAAATTGAAACTTATGTGTCTCGAATGCTTGTATATGCTGGGTCGTTGCTGACAGAGGTGGATGTCTGCTTCATTCTGCTTCATTCTCTTCCTTTATCCTCCGCAAACACAGGGAACCTGTCTTGCAGGATCAGAGGTGGGGCTTTTCCTTTCGCTGCTGGTCGCCGACAGGAACCCAGCCCAGGTCTGCAGCTTGTTCCTCTCGTAGCTGTAGCAGAAACCCTGACCACCCAAGGACTATTTGGCATGTTGTCTGTCTTAGCAGTCCATTCCATGTCTGCAATATCAGGAGCCAAAAGGGAGACGTCCACTGTCTGAAAGGCAAATGTGGAAGCAATTAGTTAGTACTAATGGGTTCAGTGTGGATTTGGCTCTTCGGATAATGATGGGAGAAGCAGGAAGGCAGCTGTAACTGGACTGTGACCCAAGAGCTTCCCTTTCACATCACAAATGGGATGGCTTCAAGTGGTCTTGGGAGTAGGTAGAGATGCTGGAGGCTGGTTTCCTGGAAAAACAGGGTTAACACGTAATGCGTGGAAAGTGGGCAGTGTTACATATAGAGCAAATGTTGGGGTTTTTTTTTTTTTTTGGTCACCCATGGCTTTGTCTTCACATGTCTATGTTCCCCTGCTTGTCTGTTTATGGAGGTTTGAGAGTCGGGCTGCGAGGTCCCTGCTGGGATAGCAGCTCTGGTCCCTTGCAAGCATCCTCCTCAGTTCACACCTCAGATCCTTGTACTCATCCTAATGCCGGTTCCTCAACCTGCCCTCTTTACACACTGGAGACAGATTCGACCGGTAATTTAGCCAGGTGTACAGGCTGGCAAGAAAATGAGAAGCACTATGAGGAGTCATCCCCTCAGTTGAAGAGTCGAGTTTCACAGGAATTTGGTTTTCTAGTCTGTGTCCCAGCTGTACTCCCAGTCTACTCCACTGACAGTTTCCAGGAAAACCATAAAGTTCTGGTACTTGAAATTTTCTTAACAGCACTCCCCCCTTGTAGGTATTTCTGTGCCTAACAAATTTAATTGTTCTCTTTTCTCTGTGTATTTTGCTTGTCTGACTGTACAGCCTCATCCTCCTCCCCAGGACCGCATTGTTCCCCAGGTTCTCTTTGCTTACACTTACAGTAGAGACTGACAGGAGCTGGGTTTTTTGCCTGGAGTGTGCCGGGAATCATAAAATCCCAGAATCATTTGGGTTGGCAGAGCCCTTTCACATCACGGAGTCCACCCGTTCCCCCAGCAGTGCCAGGGCACCACTGCCCCGTCCCTCAGCACCACAGCTCCACGGGGGGCTTGGAAACCCCTCCAGGGGTCACGGGGACTGCACCCCTGCCCTGGGCAGCCTGGGACAGCCCTGGAGGGGAAGAAATTGTTCCTCAGCTCCGACCTAAACCTCCCCTGGTGCAACTTGAGGCCAGTTCCTCTTGTCACTTGTTGCCTGTTCCCTGGGAGCAGAGCCTGACCCTCCCTGGCTCCAACCTCCTGTCGGGGTTGTCAGGAGCTCTGTTTCTCCAGGCTAAGCAAAG
Source organism: Todiramphus saurophagus (assembly GCA_024582635.1). NCBI lineage: Eukaryota > Metazoa > Chordata > Aves > Coraciiformes > Alcedinidae > Todiramphus > Todiramphus saurophagus. Next base: position 11,443 of record JANIMW010027096.1, on the reverse strand, counting down.
TTCCTCAGGATGCGCTCTCTGCAGGTTTGGATCCCCTTAGGGTACAATTTTCAGTATTTCAAATTTTCAGGATTTCCCATGTCTGGGGCAGTTTTGGAGGGTACCCTATAAGTAAACATCAATACTTCTGCATCTCCTTTGTACCCAAGCCTGGGAAAACATCTTGGCAACACATTCATCTTGTGATAGGTTTTTCTTTTTGAAGCCTAAGACATTTTCTGCCTTGACATTGTTATGCAGGGGTATCTTACAAAAGCAAAGCACAGCAATAATCCCCTGTAGTTTTAATGCCTATTGGATTTTCTACCTTGTTCTAAAGAAAGGCTTTTCTCCTACAGCTCAGAGAAATTGCAGGGCTTTTAGAAGCCAAACTAGCATCCATTTGCAGACAAAGAACTATGATTTCATTCCTGTTTATTTCAAATGGTTTGGGAAATATTGTCCAAATTGGGCACCGTGCCAAGATTGCCATTAACTTTTCCCATAAAATATGATTAAGGACCTTAAGAAGCATTCAGTAATTAAGTGAAGTGCTTTGGAAATTTATATGCTGTCCACACTTCGTCATGTTCTGTAAAATACTGATGACAGTTTTTATGAAAAGCAATAAAAATAAAGCACTTGAAGAACATCTGGGAGTGTTATCTGGTCGCGGGGAGAGGCGAATACAAATTTCATTTGTAACAGGATATTTTGATGTTTAGTGTTGTCTGTAGTTGATTTTTGTTTGTTCTTTAGGTGAATGAATAGTTGACTGAATTAATGGAATAATTCCTATAATTGTCTGTCCCATTCTAGTGTCCGTGATGCTTCATTTTCTACTCTGAGTTGATTATTTTCCATGTACTCCATTAATGCTTGTACTGTTCTATATTTGGGTTCTGGTTTCATTTAACGTAGCTGAATTTGCTGAAGTAACAGCCCAAAGAGAATGGGAGTGCTGAACAGGCTCTGAACGAAGCAGGTTTTCCTGTGGCCCAGCAGAAAAGCCGGTGCAGGCTTTCGGTCGGGTGCCGTGCCGGGGGTGCAGGCTGCTGCTCTGCTTTCTCGCTTCGCTAACAGAGGACAGGGCAGCCCCGTGATGCTGAGGTGGCTTTTATGTGCTGTGGCCACTCAAAGTGATTTATGAGTCATTTTCTCTGCAAACCTCTTTTCTTGACCATAGTCTCCAGCTTCCTTTGACACCGAGCACATTGTGGATCTTGCAACAGGCTTAATGGAATAACAGGACTAGGTTTGTTTTGTGCGTTCTGGGGGGGTTCGTACAAACCTTAAATTTGGGAGAAGATGCCTTTCAAAACTGCAAAGCCACGGGAAGCGAAGCCCACTAGAATTAAGATAAATATTCCCACCTTAGGATGGTGGCTCAGAATAGTCACATACCTTTTGTTCAGGGCTTTAAACAATTAACAGGGGGTTTTGCCTTACTCTATTTGTTTTTTTCAGGGCATTCTACCTGGACAAGTCCAACTTGCCTCCAAACTCAACATCGAAAGCAGCTTATATAGATAAGGTAAATAAAAACATTAAATGCCTAATGAAACTGCGTGTTACTCTGCTACTGGAGTCCTTTCCTGAGGCTTTCTTAATTCCATTGAAAAACTGAATTGTTGAAAGCTGGAGTGAGCAGTGGGGCAGGAAAAGGAGGAGCTGCTTTTTTTTCTTCTGAACCCCCTCATTTAAGCTTTCTTCAAATGCCTTCATCTTTCTTAACTTCTGGGGCTGAGAGATCCCAGGGCTGTGGAAATCCATTTAATGGGCCGTCCTGTTGTTGGGGGTGGTTTTCATGGCTAGACCACTCTCGAAGGCTCCTCTTCTGAGGGCAGCCTTCCACTTGAAGCTGCTTTACTAGGAGGTTTATTTCTTTTCTGTATTATTTGAAGTCCCGCTATGCAGTTAACCATTCTTGTCCTGTAGTATGTTTTTGTCACTTCTGTTCACTTTTATTTTTTCTGTGTTGTTAGAATTAGGAACTGGACATCTGCATCAATGAAGGATGCTGTTGTCTTAATGAGATGATTTTCTTAGCGAGTCGGTTCACCGCTTTCGGCATCGCTGGTTGTAGGTTGTGTCTTCACGGCTCCCCTTCTTTGCCAGTGCCGTTAATGGAAGCGGCACCCATGGGTCTGTTCAGCCTGTGGCAGTGAAAACCACTTCTGTGGGCAGGACTGGGAATGTGGTCAGTGGCAGAAGAATTGAAAAGCTCGGGAGAGCTGTCGCGGGCCCTGCGGCAGAAAGCTGTGCTGAGCCAGCCCACCGGCCTCTGCCGTGACCCGCTCTAGAAGAACGTTTCACGTGCTCTCAGCAGCTAATATTCCAATCTCTCTCTTCCTCTCTTGCAGCTGATGAGGCCTCTCAACTGCTTGGATGAGCTTTACCGCCTGGTCGGGTCCTTCATCCGCTCCAAGCGCACGGCTGCCTGCGCGCACACGGCCTGCGCAGCCTCCGGCGTCGGGCTGCTCTCGGTGGCCGCCGAGCTCTGCAGCAGGCTGGGAGCCTGTCACATCATCATCTGCAACAGCGGCGTGCACCGGTACGGCCGCTTCTCCTCCCCCCGTGCCGGTCGCTCCGCGCGGGTCGGAGAGGGCTGCTTTCAGAGGGAGGCCTCGCGCTGCGTGCCCCGTGGCTTGCAGCGAATACCCGGCAGGCCCGAAAGGCGCGGGCTCGAGCTCTGCAGTCGTACTGGCAGGGCTGAGCGGTACGATTGTGGTCTGGTTCGCATTCAAGTTGGGAAAGGGCAGAAATTCTGACTCGCTAGAGCAGAACGAGGAAGGTTTCCAAGGTGAGTGACACAGCCTGTCTTCAGCTCCTAATACAAGCTACAAGTGCTTGGAATTTAGGAGTCGTAGTAGAGTCTGTTTCAAGGCAGAAACTAAACCAGAAGAGAGAAGGATTTTTGCAGGTGTGCTTTGTAACAAGAAGGAAACGGAGGAGGAAATCACAAGAGGCAAAGGCCTGAAGCTGACCCAGGGCAGGTTCAGGCTGGATCTCAGGAAGCATTTCTTTCCAGAGAGGGTTGTCAGGCACTGGAATGGGCTGCCCAGGGAGCTGGTGGAGTCCCCAGCCCTGGAGGGGTTTAAGAGCTGTGTAGATGTGCTCAGGGACAGGGTTTAGTGGGTTTGATAGGGCTGGGAGTGGGGTTGGACTTGCTGATCTTGAAGGTCTCTTCCAGCCGGAACTAGGCTGTGATTCTAAGTTCAGCCTGTAGAACAGTTGGTGGCGTGAGTACAGTACCCGGAAATGAACCGAGCTGTAGCCAGCTGATCTTGGTCAGCAGCGCGGAGCTGTCACTGGGTGTGTGTGTATCTGACCGTAGTGCCATCCCGCAGCTCTCGAGTACTTTATGGTGTCTGTCACTGGCACCAGTACCGTCATGTTCCAGCTGCGCAGATCGCCGGGTTTTGTATAGCGTACCTAACAAGGAACAACTGCAATTGGAGAGGAGGGGGGGAAACGCAACAAAACCCCTCCGAACCGGACAAAGAATCTGACGCTAAATATCTGCACCTTTTATAGGGGTTCCAAGCTGTAGATTGCAGGTAGCAATATGGTAAAAATATGCTCCTGTCATTCTGATTTATGAACAATCCTTATTTGAGCAGACTTGGTTACCAGGACGTTGTGTTGGCCTGAGCATTGCAGTCTCCTCATTCAAAGTAATCTCCTTTCTTTAAAAGAGCTCTGAGGAGGGGAATTGAAGGAAAAAAAAAGCAAAAAAAAAAAAAGGCAGCAAATACCTGCAATGCAGATGATCAGGCATGAGCAGGAAAAGCTGCCCCTACACCCCAGAGACGTCGTATAAAACTTCTTTTAAGAGTGTTTCCCATGGACTCATGTTCCTGATATGTTGGGGTTGCTCAGTCTGGAAAAGAGAAGTCTCTGGGGAGACCTTATTGTGGCCTTCCAGTATCTTAAGGGGGCTACAAGAAAGCTGGGGAGGGATTTTTTAGGATGTTGGGTAGTGGTAGGACTGGAGGGAATGGATCAAAACTGTGGGCAGATTCAGGTTAGATGTTAGTAAGAATTTCTTCCCCAGGAGGGTGGTGAGACACTGGCACAGGCTGCCCAGAGAGGGGGTGGAAGCCCCATCCTTGGAAGTGTTTCAGCCCAGGCTGACTGGGGCTGTGAGCACCCTGCTCTAGTGGGAGGTGTCCCTGCCCATGGCAGGGGGGTTGGAACTGGATGAGCTTTAAGGTCCCTTCCAACCCTGACAACTGTGATTCTGTGTCTACTGCTAAATTGTGCCGTGTCTGTGTGAGCCGGCTCCCCTCGCTGCTCTGCAGAGCCAAACTGCCCTGCAGCACCCTGAGGGGTCCTGCCAGGGGGCAGAGGAGGGAAGAGCGAGATGCTGGACGCAATCAGGTCCCTTAGACATAGCTGATATTGCTTGTTGCCTGGAAGCGTAGTGCTGCTCTTTGTTGGAATATTATTTAATCAGGGCAGATAATCTTGGAAACTAGTGCTCTTTAAGTTGTAAGTTCTTCAGAGTTCAAGCTTCCGATCTTCACTAGGAGAGGCTCTTTATCTCAGCAGGTTGTAGTCAGCAGCATATCTGGCCTTCTGTGTCCCAAGAAACTAAGTGCTGTGAAGTGCCTGCTGGAGACCCGGTGCAGAAACCCACATCCTGGGGGCCCAGAGCAAGGCCTGGGGACTGTGTGTAATGCTGTGCTGTGGGCATTGGGTGAGTCGGACATGGGCATCGTGGACAGTCGCTGCAAGGCAAGCAGATGGGGAAAGGTGTGAACTGTCCTTGCAGGTTAAGCTTTGAAAGTAGCTTCTTTGCTTACCAGTCAAAATAACCAAGGGAGAGCAAGGCTCCTGTGTGCTTCCTTTTAAACCCCCTCATTTCAACTGAATTTCTATGGTTGGTCTCTAATGGGAGAGAACATCTGAGAGTCTCTGGAGAGGAGGGTCAGCATCTTTCTTCTGTTCCCGGCAGCTGAGCAAACCATTCATCTGCTAGAATTCAGACATATTTAATAGACTTGAAATGAGATAGCTATGAACCTTCCCTTCCCTCACTCAGTTTACCTGTCTCTTACTGTCCTGACTGGAGAGTCCTTTCTGTGCTTTCTCATCTTCGGTGTCACGGATTGACGGGGAGCACTGGGGGGTTTCTGCCTCCCCTCCTTCCAGCCAGCTGGGGAGGGAGGTGCTGGGTGGCAGTCGGGTGCAGGAGAGGCCAAGAGCTCCGGAACAGCAGCTTTGTCTGCTTTGGCAGTGATTGCTGATCTCTGGATCCGGCGACTCGCGGTGTCTGACTTCTCTGTCATCCATATGAAATTGCTTTTTACACTGCGCTGGGCTAAACCAGCTTGGCAGAGTTCATATTTTCATCCCTATATCCAAGATAATGCTGGGGACTTTGAATTGCTGGTGATTGCTTTGCTTTGATTTTTATTATGGCAATATGTTTACCAATTTACATTAGAGCCTGAAATCCTATATCTATTTCAGACACCTGTTCTTTTCAAATACATATTTTGATCACTGGAAAAACAAGCATGGGGAAAAAGAAGTCCCTTTTAACCTTTGCTGTCTTGACTGACATGTGAATACTACACACTCCCCTTGTACTCTCCTAAGTGAACAGACCTTGTTGATCAGCGTCGGGTGTGGAGCTCTAAGTTAGTCCAAGAAATCACTGACCTGCATTTCTGCTTTCCCTTTTTTATCATCCACAACGATAGCTCTGCCTGCCCCTCGGCTGCCACCCTGCCCGCGGGGCTCTGCTCCCCTCGCGCGTGCCCGTGCGGTCGGGAGCTGCGCTCGCTCAGTGCAGAGGTGCTGGTGAAAGCACTTTCACGGTTCCCCGAGGCTGGGTGCAAGCTCCCGGGGGGGGGGACAAGCGTGGCCGCTGCCCGTGCCGAAACGAAACGAGGTGCAGCAGCTGCAGGAGTCTGCTCGGGGACCGTGGGCCTTCCGAGCTCAAAGGAATCCTTTAAAGCATCCAAATGAAACAGATCCCCAAGTTGACTTTTAATTTTGCATTTCCTGGAGGATCGAGAGGAGTCTCTTATAATCCCGACGAACCCCAGAAAAGCCACTGTCTTATTTTCTGTTCTGAATTTTAATTTCCCCTCTAGAAAGCCTCTCCTCGGCGTTGCCATCCTCGAGCAGCGGGCTGCGGCTGGCGGGCGCTGGGCTGCGCGATGAGGTGGGTTGGGGCTGCTGGTACCTTCTCCTGGGGCTGGCCCAGCTCCTGCCGCCCAGCCGGACCCGCTCCCCCTTCCCGCAGCCCAGCAGAGCGAGCCCATCGCTGGGCTCCTGCAGGCCGGGGGGGACATGGGGGGAGAGGGAGAGGTGCTCTGGGTTTGGATCTGAGACATCCTAGCCTAAGGATTCTTCCCGGTATGTTAGTTTAGAAATGTTTCTGTAGGAACTTTGTTCTGAGCTCAATGGCTCTGCGCTACAAACATGAGTCTCCTGGAAGTTCTGCAGCTGTGCCTGGGCTGGCTGCCAGCTCCCCAGCCGGCTCTGGGATCGATGGGGCTGCTTTCAGGAGACTGTGCTGAAAAACTCCTCCTTGCTCCTCTCCAGCCTTCTGGTCTAAACTGTGCTTCCCACTGTCGAGAGCCCCTTCTATTCGGTAAATGGCAGTTTTGTTATGTCTGGCACAATAACTGTGGTTTTGTTGTACTTTACCTACTGAGACACAAACAAACTTTCCATAAACTACTTCAGGACAGTAAAGCATTTAATTCTCTGCTGGCTACTGGTTGAAAGCGCTTAGATAATAGTGAAATGTCAGAATTTGTCTTTAAGACGAAACAAACGAGACGTTTAGCACAAATAGATGGTTTCTGCAGGGACTGATGATCATTTTATTTTGATCTATATTTGCTTTTCAAGGGCAATCTGATATGTTTTTGTTTTCTTATCTCTAATACCTGTGGGAAGGACGATAGTCCTCTTGTGCATTCTAAATTCCGAGACACCATTTCATTTAAAACGCAGCCTGAAAACGCAGAGAAGTGCATAGAATGCACTGAGACGGATAAGATGGATCTAAGTTGTTACCAGTACGGACTTCAAGGTGCTCTCTTTTTTTTCCTTTGGACATCACGGATGTTGTGTAGCTGGGCTGGCACACAACTCGATCACCGTGCTCTGTGGAATCATCCCCCCTACACTTCAGTTCCTGCAGTTCTGCCTTACCTGCAGGACAGGTCTCTGGGAGAATCCGATTCTTCCTTACAAAGACTGGTATGTTACCACAAAGATAGAGTAGATCCTCTCAAGCAATCTAAAATTTAAAACGTATGCAAATTTTCTTTAATTTTTGAGGTGGAAGAGAGCTAAGTGAATAACCTGAACTGTTGCAGGACAGGAAGTAAATTGCAATTTTCCAGCAGATTTACTTGCCTGCTTACCTGGGAAGACAACTTCAATATGAAAGACTTTCTGCAGAGAGTGAGAGAATGGCCAAAGCTGAGGCGTTCAGGTGACTTGAGACTTTGTTTGTTTGTTGAGAATGAGCAAACAAAAGGCATGGGATACTTTGAATCCTTTGGAAACGCTGCTCTTTCAACAAACAAAGAATATTTAATGGTGGAAGTGCCCCCTTGCAACGTTTCCAGCTGATTCTCACAGGAAGAATGTTTGTGAGACGATGCTCTGATGCTTTCTATGTGTTTCTATGTGTATGATTAGCTTATGATATATGGAAAGAAAATTAATTAAAACAGTAACATTGGCATTAAATTACACGATGAGTAGAAGCTTTAGGTTTTAATTAGACTAAGCATACACGCATCCTTGTTGTATTTTTTTCCCCTACCCACGTAGCCAGGACATAATTCATTTCGACATCTCTGACTGTGGTAACCACTAAACCAATGTATTTCACCTCATCTTTTCTATTCAGGGCATTTTTCTAAGGGATATTTTGATGCATCTTTGTCTGATTGAAACCTGAGAACGGATCGAATGATTTGGATTCTTTTTACGCTGGTAGCACAGAAACACAGTTTGAGTGGCAGCTCTGTAGGTTGTGCACATGAACTCAAATTATTTTTCCTTTCAGGCGACATTGAACAAGCTGTCACAAACTATTCCATTCCTTAGACCGTTTCAGTCTGTTTTCCTCTTTCACCAGCCCGTTCTTTGCTGTAGATGTGCGTCCAGCTGGCCCGTGTGTAGCCCCTTAGTACAGATCACACCCAGTCAGAAACAACGGGGCTGTTGGTAAGAGAAAAGACTGAACCTCTTCTCCTCGGGACAGTCTGATCCAGAAGATGGTTTGAAGTTTGTATTTAATCTTCACGTCAGTGCTGTCGCGGCTGCTGGGGACTGCGGGCAGGGGCTGGGAGCAGCTGCAGCCCCTTCTGGTCCTGGAAACCAAGTGGGCAAAATGAGGAATTCTCAGCCCAGTTGTGCTGGGGAAGCCAAATGTCTGCGCTGCTTTGCTGCTGTCATCTGTCACGGCAGGGGAGTTGTGATGCTAGCCGACGGAAATTCTGCGGTGATGAATTTGGGTCTTTTGTTTTTCTGGCAGAGAAGAAGGGCTGAGAGAAAAAGAGAGGGAGTGAGAAAAGAATGCATAAAATGTTTTCTCGAAGGAGCAGTGGCAGTCTGTAACCAGCAGTACTGTGGGGCTTCACCCTGGACACCAAATCTTTTATTAAAGATGTGTAAAAATAGTTAACATCAGCAGGGCCATCATCTTGAGTGTCTTTACTACTGATTTTCTAGGGTACATTAGAAATATCATTCTATTTTCTTTGCCTTGAGGTGAGATCTTCAGTGTCAGCCTCTGTGTTCTGGGATCACACTGTAGTTGTTGCCTTCATCCCTTGTAGCCTATTAAAGAAATCTCCATGATGCTGTTTTACTGTGTCACTGCTTTTCCCTCTCTGGTTCTATCTTTATCTACACACTTGGCTACCTTATTTCTGAGCCACGGTTGGCACTGTCAGGACGTGGCTGGCTCGTTGTGTCCCTGGCCAGGAGCCGTTCCCTCGGGTTTTGGGTCGGGAGCAGCCCAGCAGGCAAAGTGTTCCAGGCACTGGAGTAGTGTTTGCACCTCGTTCTTCAGGCTGACCTTCGTTTCAGAGCTCCTTGGGTAAGCTGATGCACACATGCAGAATATGATTTTTCTGCTCATTTGGTCTTTTGAGTCCCAGGAAGATGGGATTTATGGGAAGGCTGGCTCTGAGCTGGTTGGCTGGAAGCTGTACTTTGAGACCATTAACCTCTGTTACACCTACAGAGAGACTTCTTACCCTTCTCCCCTGGCTTGGGTTACAGCCGTCAGATTTCAGAGCCTTTTCCTTTTTCCCTGTTGTCAGTGGCACAGAGCTGCCTTCGCCGGCTGGTCTTGAAGGCTGGATGTTTAGATGGTGGTGGTGGCAGATGCCCTGCGCAGGTACGTTCTCTGTGCAGCGTTTCCCCTCTCGGAGAGGAGGTGAAAACACAGTGTTTAGAATTGCTAGTCTAATATTTGACTATTCTGCACCTTAATCAAACATATAACACAAAAGATAATAGATTCTTGCTTCAAGCTAACTCTGACGTCAGTGTGTACAAGCAACCGGGGAAGAAAAATTATTTCATTACCAGGGAAAATCACTCAGCTTATAAATTTTTAATGAAAAGCCATTAATAAAGCTGCAGATCAAACTGAGTGTCTTCTGCACTCACTACTCTGAAACTTTTTACAATCCATAAATTTACTTAAGCGGTATTTAAAATGTGCCAGGGTTGGTTGGTTTGGTGTTTTTTTCTCTCTAAGTAAATAAGTGCAGACACATTTCTCCTCCTACAGATCTTCTGCTCAGCAAGATGAGTGTTTAAAGCGTATTGTCTGTTCGGGGTGCAGAACATAAACTGTGCAGAGTCTTGTGGTCAGGATCTTGCCAAAAGGCTACTCAAAAGTGTATCTTAACCGTGTGTTTCAGTTCTGCTCTTTGAACTTGAAACCTGCAGCTTCTGTCAGGTGGGATCCTTCTCTGTCCACCTCAGCTCTCTGCCTGCAGAGATGTGGTGATGGCAGAGCTTCCGGCTGCAAACAGAGAAATCATCAAAGAGCTTACTGGTGCAGAGTGGAGCTGCTCTCGCCTCTGGGATGACAGCAGCCCTCAAGTGTGTTGTGCTTTCTGAAAAGTACCTGTTTCTGTTTGGCTTTGCTGCCGTTATCTGTGAGTCTTTCCCAGATTTGGTGTTGATTGTATGAGAAACCAACTACCCGTCCTTGTCCTCACCATGACAACTGAAATGGGATAGCATGTCCAGAACGCCTCTCCCTCCTAGTTCTTGCCTGGTGTGATGACAGGTTGTCCTACAGCAAGATCTTTAGCTCTGAAGCTTCCCTGGTTGCTCTGACAAAGCAATTGCAGCCTTTTCATTAGGATGTGGCACCACAATCAGTTTTTGCCCTCAGGGGTTTACTTGAAAGAGGTTGGCAAAGCAGGAGAGGACAGTTAATTTGAAGGAATGCCCTCTTTATTTATTTTCTTTAGAAGGGACAAATGTCTCTTTAATTTTGGGCTCAGCTGCATTAATGTGCCATGAGAACAGCCAGGGTGAATTAACGGCGAGAGGTCAGGATCCCAGTCCCAGAGCTGGGTCTGCAGTAACAGCAGAGGGTGAGAGGCAACACGTGCAGAAACCACCTGGGAAGGCTTTCTACAACCACAGGAACTTCCTCTCCTTGGGCTGTCACTCTCACGCACACACCAAGTCGTTGTGGGTTTTACTGGGGTCCAAATCTTTCTGCTGAAGAAAGGTTTTAGTGCTCAGGCCAGTGCCTGTGTGGGTGGGGGAGGGACGGGACAGGCCTGCTGCGTCCCCTTGCTATTTAGAACTGTCTTAAAAAAGGTAGCTGACCCTAAAGGAAGTATTTTCAGGAGGCCACTGCTAGCGGAGAGCAGATCGCTGATGTCTGGTGTCTGCCTTCCCTTGCAGCTGCACTCTGAGCGTGACCCTGGAGCAGGCGATCATTCTGGCTCGCAGCCACGGGCTACCTCCCCGCTACATCATGCAAGCTACTGATGTCATGCGCAAGCAGGTAAGATGCTCCCTGTGGGCAAGATCTTGATGTCCTCTAATAACAGCTGTTACCATCAAACAAGATTTTAGAAACAGAGTGACCGTCAGGACCAGGGCAGGGATTGTCCCCCTGTTCTCAGCACTAGGGAGGCTGCCCCTCGAATCCTGGGTCAGTTTTGGGCTCCTCGCTCCCAGCAGGACATTGAGGGGCTGGAGCGTGGCCAGAGAAGGGCAACGGAGCTGGGGAAGGGGCTGGAACAGGAGTCTGGTGAGAAGCAGCTGAGGGGCCTGGAGAGAAGGAGGCTGAGGGGAGACCTTCTGGCTCTGACAGCTCCTGGCAGGAGGTTGGAGCCAGGGGGGTCGGGCTCTGCTCCCGGGGAACAAGTGACAGGACAAGAGGAACCGGCCTCAAGTTGCACCAGGGGAGGTTTAGGTTGGAGCTGAGGAACAATTT
>JANIMW010027095.1:0-21713 GCA_024582635.1 Todiramphus saurophagus | reverse complement strand
AAAGTTCTCTGCAATTTACTTATAACTAAAACTAATACTGAAATTAAAAAAACCCGAAGAATTCTCTTACCACTCTCCCTGAAATCTTGAGTAAGAATCATGCTTGTGGCTAACAAATGGGCTCCACATACAACAATACCAGTCAAAAAACAACTTCAGATTTATTTTTATTCAGAAGCTTCATAGATGGCACATTTTCAAAGTATATCCTTGTGTTCTGAATACTGACTTTATAGATATTCCTAAACAGTCTAACATTGATTTTTCTTTTCAGAGTTAAAAATAAAAAAAATTTAAAAAGTATTTTATTAATTTCTTAGTGAACATCAGATAGTTTTCTTTCATGCGTAGTAATTGTTGGCCTTTGCATTTAAATGGTATGTATTTGAAAGATGGTGTATTTCTGACAGTTGATGCCTGATGTCAGGAGCACTTCTCTTATAGTCAAATACGTGCTATCTGAAATAAGAATTGTCATGAATATAACAAAAAGAATACAAGAAGTCAAGGAAGGATAAAATATTTTAATTGTTAAAGAAACAGGTTTTCTACCAATGATTCTGTAAAACTAACCTGTATGTGCAGCCACTTGTACTGAAAATTACTGAATGAAGCAGAGTTACGCAATGCCTGTGAAGTGCCAATCACAGCCAATCAAAAAGATTCACCTTGAAATTGATGAATTTATCACACATTATCTAAAATTAAAATTCAGGAGTTTGAAGTTAACAAGTCATCCTGGACCTCTGGCCAGTAAGAGAACTTTAAATAAAGTGTCCTAAGTCCCTTGTGCAGCTTTGCAAACCTCTATCATTTAATTTGAAATAAATTTGCAAGCAAAGTATGACCTTAACATCACTTTCAGAAATGATCTGAAAAGGAAAGTTTAGCGTAACATACTGATAAGGGAGAAGGGATTTATAAAAACCAAAAAAAAAAAAAAAAAAAAAAAAAGGAAAGAATGAAAATGGGTAAATGTTACTTCTAACTCATATAATTAAGAATGCAATGAGACATGAATCTAATTAATATCATATTAGATTCGGCCTAAATCTAGAAGATAAAGAAACAAGAAAACCTTTGGCCGTCAAGAAAGGAAACTGACAATTAAGAAAAACAACACAGCTATGAAAAGAAATGAAAGAGAACTCTGAAGAAAACAGTACAATAAAAAGTAATTGTTTTAAGTGTAATTTGAGCAATGGAAAATACAATTATAGAACAAATATATAAAGCTGTGCTGAAAAGTATATGGCAAAAGTGTAAAGTGTGAATAATTACAAGAATAACAAAATATTAAGTATTAGGATAGATTATTTTGATATTTTTATGAACTTTATTAATTCCTTAATAGAACTTCAGTGGTGTGAAATAATACAAAGATATGAATGGTGACGAGCAATAAAGCAGAAACCTTGCTGTAAGCCTACCTACCCAGGAATAGTAAAGTCTTCTAGATAGATGAGCAATAATATAACTGAATAACACTACCATCTATTTATTGCTTCCAAAGATCAAGGCTTGCTTTAGAAATCTACAAAGTATTTGAACTGGAGGGCTATAGGCGACCAATGACACTTTAATTAGTTCAGGCTCTCGATCAATCTATTCTTTGCTGATGTCTGACAGCTCAGATGCATTCAACATTATTGATCTTTGTCCATTTATTCATCTTCTCTCATTCTAAGTTGTTTGGATTCCTTAATTCTTTGTATTTTCTCTGTCATCTTTCAAATCACATGCATGTGAATTACTGTGATAGATCTTCATCTGCTTAACTTGTTCTTTTCCATGACATTCTGTAAAATTCTATTAAAGTGTTATTTTAAAGATTATTTATGTGAGACATTGAGTTATTTTTGATGATTAGAGGTTAAAATCTGGTTTTTTAACATTCTCCATGACTGCTACATTTCTGAAGGGATGCAAAGAATATTTTTCTAAAAGTTGGTAGTGGATAACAGTACTGAACTATCCCCTAACTTTAGGAAAGGGTCACTTTCTAAGTGATCACTAGATCTTTAGTTTGAAATACAGTTCAAAATTAAAATTTCTTCAGCAAATCCCAATTCTTTGTTATTTTCTGAATTTTAATGGATGATCAGAAACTAGCTACCTGTGCTACATACATTAGTGTTTGACAAGTTTCTCATTAGAGAACATTTGGTGCACAGAATCACTGTACAGAGGGAAGCAGTATCTGCAAATAAAAAATGTGGAAACAATTACTTGAATATTGTTTGGAAGAAGACCAGCCAATACTTATTTCTAATGTCAGAATATCTATTCTCTATGCTCTAAAAGAAGTACAAAATCTAATACCTATTTTAAAAGCTAGTCTTCATAAAATGTTGTTGAACAAAACTATACTGCAATTCTAGAAAAACACAGGCTTACACTGTATGTAATAGTCTGACATGATAATGACACTTTCTATTTCTTCTTACAAGCAGGAAAATGATCTGTATTGATGACAGACAAAGAATATAATCTATGACAGCAGTTCCTACCCTCTGATACAGCACAGTATTGCCTTAATATTGCCTTAGTGTTGTTCTGATACCACATTAGGGTTTTTTTTAATTGCTTATACTTTTCCCATCTTTTCCCTTCTGTTCTAAATTATTACATACTCAACATACAAGAATAACAATGCAAAGATGGGAAAAAATGTACTTTCTCTCAGAACCAGACAGTTCTATTAATAATGAGCTTCATTATGCTACACTCAAGCTTTCCCCAGCTACAAAACATTACAATACATGTCACTGAAAGAGAAAATAATCATGACCTTATCTACTCCTTCCAGTGTGACTCTCATCCCTCAAGTTAATTTTAGAAGACATGGGAAAGAAATCATGACATTTAAAATAAATATCTAAGTAAATTTAAAAGAAATAAATAAACCATGGCATAGTTGGGAAGGTGGGGAAAAGACAGACAAAACCTCAGTATAGATAGCCACTTGCAGTTTTTATGTCAACGATTTTCCAGGCAAAAATCACCAGTGATTGTACTAGTTTATCATCCTCACCTTGTCTGTGTCTGTATACATATACATATACGTGTTTATAATGTTATTGTAACCACTGATGCCTTACCATGATAATGTTCAAAGCTGTGGGGAAAAACATAGAAGACTTTTTTTGACTCTCTACAATTTCTATGTCAATTCCAATAATGGCATTGTTTCTAATGTTCCACTAAAAAAAAACCTCAATAATTATTATTAGTTCTTTGTGTAAGCCATGCTTGCTACTGACCTTCATTAAAAACATAGAGAAAGAAAAAGGTAACTAATTTACACATATTTGTTACATGGGAAATATTTTAAATTCCTTCGTTTATCAGAAAAAGAATTAGTGTTCTAGATTTAGAGATCAGTTTCCCTGCTTGACTCTGCCTTCAGTCCATGTATTTACAGAACAAAAGGTAGCATGTTTTAATAAAGTTTGAATATTGTTCGCTTATATACTGAATATTTTTTCTGTCAAAGGTAATAAAATTATTTTCTTAGTTATCTATTAGACTGAAGAGAATCAAATTTCACGTATATTCAACGACAGCAGAAATCCCAAAGTAAACTGGATATAACAACTAAGAGTGCATAGCGCGTGGTGGGCCAGGGCAACATACGCTATCTTTTCTTTGAAGTCAAAAAACTTGAATATATTCTAACCATTTTCCATTTTTAAAGAAAATTAATATCTCTAAAGCTGAACAGAATCTCTTAGCCAAGGGGAATATTTTTTCAACAGAGGACAAAGCTGGATGTTTTTTAATTTTAATAATATTGGTATGCAATAAAAATATCTTCTTGGAAACACTAATTAGTGAATCATGAAGAAGAATTTAGTCCTCCATTTTGTGAAGGCATGACTGACTGTAATAACACCTGACTACTCTGAAAAAATACAAAGTTAGTCACTAAATTAATGAGACTATCAGATCTACTTCCTGCTCACCATTTTGAAATATACCTTGTGGTGTCCTAGAAGACCCTGCAGGATGGTAATCTGTTAAAGCAGCAAACAACATGCCACAAATATTACAATCAGAAAAAAGGTTTCTGGAGTTGAGTAGATATTATAAATAGTCAAATTGGTTTAAGTGGTTTTGCTGCAAACACATGAACTCATACAAGCATATTTATTTTTCTTCTTTTAATAATATTCACCCTTTCATTAGGACTTTGGATCTACAACAATGTCTAAGTATTAACAAATGGAACACTGACTTACTGTAAACTTACTTGCAGCACTGCAAATAAAGCAATCCTAAGTATGTGGAAAATAATTAATCAAATTAAATTTCCTTCTTCAGAAGTTCCACATTACCTATTTCTATCATGCAAAAGAGAACTCTACTCTGATAGAAATGATTTTTTTTTTTTTTTGTCTGTGAGGTACAGTTTGGCTGTACACCAAAGAACACAATAATTGCTCATAGCAGAACTAAAGCTGTCTGCTGAGATTGTATTCTCATCTTCATAATTATGAGTGTTTTCATTTCCATCCTTTAGTAATCAAATCTCAAACTATTACAAGAATGAATAAAAATAAAATAAAACCACAGGGCTTGTTTGTTTTTGGTTTTTTTTTTTTACCTGCATTGTTGTGCCTACAATGATGTATTAAAATTTAGCATTATGAGATATAGGATAGTCAATGAACAGAGGAAAAGGAGGCGTAGAAGAACAAATCCAAGAGGTACATATAGTACTGTAACTGACCAGAGTTAACAACACTAATAACACTTAACAATGGGTGTGGAGAATAAAGTGCTAAGGTGAAATAAATTATTCTCTTTGGGATTTGGAGTTTTTCTTTGGTTTGGTTTGGTTTTTTCCAGAACATAAGATTACATAAAAAAGATCTAATCCATCTCAAACCAAAGTGTAAAAAAAAAATACATAGATACGGCTAGTCAGTAAAAATTCTCAGGACTAAGAAATCTAGAGATGCAACATTCACTTGAGAATGCACGTCCTCTAGAATGTTGACACACAGTCACCTCCTGAGAGCCTGGTTGATCTCAGGAAGCAGCCTAACTGCTGCTTCAATTAGCATAGTTTCAAAATAATTAAAATGCAATATGTGCACGAGTTCTTTCTCATTAAACTCAAGTAAGAAATTCATTTCCTTATTAAATTCCCTATTTCTCTGCAAAGACAGAGGAAGAATTGTTATTTTTTCACCTATTCACCAGTCATTTGCTGCATCATTTAATTTCTACTTGATGGCAAAGTGATAGTATAACAATAATAATAATAAATTTTAAAAATCTGAAACTTGTGCACAGATGGCCACACTCAGAATTTCTTCAATTCAGAATAATTTCTCTGTAGTAATGTCCCATTATCTGCAAGGGAGTTCCTTTTACTTGACCTTAGGATACTTGTTCTCAAGGAAATTAGCACAGAGAGAAAAGCAGACATCAATTCCATTTTTGTATTTTCTCTCACAAGTAGATGTTTTAAAATGAATATAAATGGAATAAAAGAACACATGTATTATTTACTGACATTGACACTGGCCATACATGTTTCAACAAATGTAAATTTAGGTAATTGTTTAAGCACATGTTCTACATTTTCAGAGACTAATTATAAATCAAGATAGATTTTGACAGAAGTACAAAAGTCAAAGATTAATGTCAAACCACATAATCTTTGTTACGATTTAACAAACGAGTCATGTATTCAGTGATTCTCATAATCTTCTGGCAGGTTTGTAAATGAAGCTGGCAGTGAAAGAAACATCGTATGAGATACAAATAACATGAAAAATCAGCCCTTTTGGAGCTTGTGTACTCCAGATTAAAAAACAAACAAACAAACAACAACAACAACAAACAACAAAACAAACAAAAGAAAACAAAACAAAAAAAAACAACTAAACCAACCGAACAACCAAACCAGAAACACGTTGAAGTTATTTCAAGTGATAATGGAGAAAAGTACAGATTAACCTAAGAGGTCAGAGGTCGGACACATGATTAGGAGTAGCACTTCACTGTGTTTATTAGAAACATTTTTTCTACTGGAATTCAGCAAGGTGAATGTGTAAAAGACACCTCATTTAATAAAGAAAGAGCAGGAGCAGGAAAAGATGTTACTCTACACTGAACAGAGTATGCTTCCATTCAGCTACACAATATCTCGGAAACCCACACTGTGTCTCAGTCTAAAATATCTAGCTGAAATTGCAAGAGCAAAAATTATTCCAGATGTTTTTTTTTCATTGAAACAAAAACAATAATAGCACAATTGCACTTTCGATACAAAAGCGATGTAGCCATGATTTTTAAAGTGTTGTGACATCACTACTGTATTCTACCATAGGAAGATAGTTAATAACCTATTAATGTTTTCAAGGTTTGAAAATCTTTGACATTGATTTTTTAGTAGAAATTGTATATGTGCTCCTGTTGATACATTCTAATAAAGTGAATGATGCCTTAATTTAAAAAAATATTAGTCTACTGCAATTTTTGACCAGTTGCAATTTCTTGCTTTGCATTTCAGAAATACACCCTTGTGGTTCTTGTTTTGCTATTTTCAAGAGTAGCTTGTAGTCTTGTATAGACATGTTTTCCTATGGAAGATTTCTTTTCTTGTTTTGGTTTGGTTTGGTTTTTTTTCTGTTTGCTTGGTTGTTATTTTTGTTTGGTTGGTCATTTTCTGTTGTCATTAACAAGTAGAAGTTTAAGAATGTAAGAAATTATTTAAATAAATAATTCATGGTATGCATGGAATTTTTAGGGTTTTGTAGATTTATTTTATTTTTTGGGATATTAGAAATATTAGCAATTATTAGAGAAAAGAAATAAACATATTAGGTAGTGGCTTAGAAGAATATGGGGCTAAACTGCACACATTAAATAAGCCTTAAAATTTTATATTTTCCAAAAACATGAACCCACTGTTAGAAAAATACAGTGTTAAGAGGAAAGTTAGCAAAGGTTTATGTATCAAAACTTCAAGTAAAGAGACAAAGCATCATTGTAGCCTTAAGAAACTAGTAACATGACTTTCACAATAACTTGTTTGACATCTGTGTCAAGGTAATCATTGGAACAACTCTAGTATTTAAAGTTTGAGTGCTTGATGTTTTTCTACTAGTTAGAGTGGGTTTTAACAGTTCATTTGGTAGTAGGATTGGACCACTGAAGTCAGCTTTTTTGTAACTATGAAAATGTTTCAATATTTTTAAGTGATAAAGGCTAATATACTCAGAAACTCCTCATCAGAATGTCAACATGTCTGTCTCCATTTAAGGCTTGGGGCAAGGCCACATGAAACACAATGCTTTCTCTCTATTGAATGATGAATTCTCTCTATTAGCCCCCTTCCTCATTCCCTCCCGGGGGGAGTAAAAAGCAGAATAAGGAAAAACACCTCACCCAAGACTGGAAGTTAGCACTATAACAAATTTAATGAATAACAGGACAAAAACAGAAAAAGGAGTATTAAGGGGAGAGGGATACAGAACTCTATAGAAAACCCACTCTTGGATGGTAATGGATTACACAACACACATGGAGTCAGGCCCAACCCTGCTGAGATGCCATTGTAGCCACCAGAGCCTGGGAAGGAAGAGCCCCCTGAACTTCCTGTCTCCTTGTTATGTGGAGTGTGGCAGGGAAGAGGAGGAAATAACAGCTGCCTTCTGACTCCTCAGGGTCCTGAGTTTACCACCTGTTCCCCCCACTGGGTCTGTTCACCCTTAAAACACAACAACTATTCTAGTTGTAGACCTTAGTTCCAATATTGTATGGTGAATTGTTGTCCACAGCAGAAATAAACCCCAGGTGACATGACCCCATATCTTTGCTACGTCAGTTGACCAGTCAATGCAGTCTGACAGAGTACAAGGTAAGCTACTAAAGTTTACTGAACGAAACTCCACCATTTTCATAGTACTCTGATCAAGATCCAGCAAGCAATTCACTTTCTTCCAAACTCATTCATGGCTCCTATTAAAGAAGAATAAAGTGCTTTATTTTTAAATATTTCTTTTCTTCTTTTCACTGAAGCATTTTTGATCAAATGTCAAATTTCCAGAATAAATTTTGCATTTCAGTGTACATATATTCACAATAAACATATCTCATTTATACTTCCACTTCTTTTTAACTTTTCTACTGATTTTTTTTGTCCTTTTAGAAGATACACATTCACTATCATGTATTTATTTAATGTGTGTATATGTGTGTCTGTGTGCATGTATACACACAAATTAAAATCAAATAATATAGAGTTTGCTTAACTGGTTAATTCTACAGGCAAAAGCAAACTGTTTGCACACATATGTCAGTAATGCCAAGAAGCTACAAAAGAAATCTACTACAGTATTCCTCCTGCCTGTCCAGCTGACAAGCATTTGACTAGTGGGAAAGAAACCAAATAACTTAGCACATTGTAGGTGATGAACATCACTTTGGGGTTCCTGATCACATTTAATTCATCTGCCTAGTTATGGATCTGAAATTATATGGAAAACTAGTGAAGAAAATGGCACATTTTTATTTTGTTTACTGAAATATTTCGATATTAGATTACTATCCGAAAAATTTCAGGTAAAGATTACTTACCTGTGCACATTTCCAAGATTGTCATAATTGATACACTTGACCTGATATTTTTAGGTATTTTTTACTGTTATATATATTTAAAGCAGACATAATCCAAAGCTAACCATATTGTTTACATTCATATACAGAAACATATGAAATAGTTTGCTGTGTTGACAATAAGATGGCAACTGAGATGCTGAAAATGAATGAAAGAGTTGTACAGTTGAATGAATGGTTGTATAATATCTTTTACAAGTATGTGGTTTTAGGCTGATTTGTTTATACAAGCATAAAACTTTGTCTAGGTGCTGGTTACAGCCTTACAAATTTGAATAAAGCTGAATCCCTGTGGGATTGACTGTAGAAGATAATGTGGTGTAATCTCTGTAGTTCATGAGTTTGCTTGGTGTCTGAAGAATCCATCTCTCATGAACTTTACAAACTTGATGATACTTCCTGATGAGGCTTCTGTAGCCATAACATAGTGCCTGTTGAAATAAATGGGAAAAAAACCAACAAAACAAAACAAACAACAAACTGTCTAAAACAGGAAGAGTAAAAACGTGCATAGTTTAACACTTAAACAGTTCTAATTAGAATTCAAGTAAATTGCTCTTCAAAGGACATCAGCCTATACTGTCATATAAGGTTAATTCTAGCACAGACAAATTTTTGAACTTTCCTGTTTTTGAATTTCATCTTTGTGGAAACTCAAAATTCATTCAAGAAAGGACTAACATGCACCTCCAGCCTGTCAGAATTCCTATAAAGGGCAGCCCAGTCTTCTAGAACACTGACTGGTTCCCTAATTTCATAGAATCATAGAATCACTTGTTACTCTTGAACTTCATGATGTTCATATTGGCCCTCTCCTCAAGCCTGAAAAGGTCCCTCTGGATGGCATTGCTTCCTTCTAGCCTATCAACTGAACCACTCAGCTTAGTGTCAGACATGAACTTGTTGAGGTTGCACCTAACCCCAGCATCTATGTTACTGAGGATACTAAATAGTACTGTTCCCTGTATGGATCCTTAAGGGACACCATTCATTACTGGTTGTCACCTGGACATTTAGCCATTGACTGAAACTCTTGGGATGTAGACATTTATTCAGTTCCTTATCCATCCAACATTCCATCCATATGTCTCCAATGTAGCACTGAGAATGTTGTGTGCGATCATGTCAGTGTCCTTAGAGAAGTCCAGGTACTTCTTCCCTTGTCCACTGGTGCAGTCACATATAATTTGGTGCCATTCATGAAGTTTCAAAGGATGGATCTGTCATTTTATCTAGGTCATTAGAGAAGTTGTTGTATAGAATTACTTCAATATCAGACACTGAAGAACACCAGTTGTAACTGGTCACTATTTAAATTTCCACTACTGATCCAAAATTTTCAATTAAGGAGTACAACCAGTACAGCCCACTGAAGCTGTATTTCATCAACATGACAATAAGGACACTGTTGCAGACAGTGGCAAAGGCTTAGCTAAAGTCAACATAAAGAACATCCACCCCTCTCCCATCATCCATGGAGATAATTTTCTCATAGAAAGCAAAAGTTTGGTTCAGCATGAATTCTACTGGAGAAACCTATGCTGGATTTCCCAGTCACATTTCATTTTTCACATGCTTCAAAATGTCTACCAGGACATTCCTGGGGAATGAGATGGACTCATTAAAGCGATGTTCTTTCCCCAGCTCCTGCTTCTTTACAAAGATGTGTGTGATATTTTTATTTTTCCAGTGATGAGGAACATTTTCCAATTGTCATGATCTTCCAAAGATGATCACTAGCAACTTCCTCTCTGTGCTAACATGTAGATCAGAGATGTCCCACTCTGGTGACAACCTTAAGGGAACTTGTTTGCCTTCACCTCTTATTGTGGCACTATACCCATTTAGTAAGTGGATATCATCAAAAGGACAAAGATATTTCTTTATGTTGCTAGAAGTCATATTCTGTAGGTATTTTACATTACCAGTAGAAAGCCATAGGCTTTGTATTGACCACCTGATAGTGGGGACTCTTAGGACTTGTCTGGGCTTATGTTCCAGCTGGGTAAAGGACTCCAGTATTCTGGAGTCATGCCCTGTGGCACACTACCGTTGTCCAGAGTTGTGTTCTCTTAAGCGTTACCCCTGCGCCACCTCCCACACCAGTTCGTGTGTTAACTGCTAATTTGCTGCTGGACAGTCCTGTTGCTGTATTCCTGTGGTTGCTTCTTCCCTAAAGCAGCAGCTATAGAACTGCTCCCCATCAAACAGGAAGCTGTCATTGTCATATCAAGGAAGCCAACTGAGGCTGAAAGCGTGCTCACTCCCAGGCAAGAAGCAGCAATCAGAAGCAGAAGCACAGACCTGTGAACAGCAAACAACCCCGTGACAACTGCCAGTCCTTGAACAGTGTTTACATTGGGTTAGCAAGGGATGTGTAAGGGTAACATATCCCTCTTCAACTGAATAAGAATTTGTCAGAAAGAAAAATACAGAAATTCACCTTTTTTTTAAATGTTTAACAGAAAGCAGCAAGGTCTAATGGATTTTAAAGACTAGTGTGTTGCTTATGAAATATAAAATGACTGTACAAATTCACCTTGTCCTTGTCTGTTTTTTCCTTCAGTGCTTTTTCTATGCATCCGTGATATGGCTCTCATTCCCACTAAAAGCAGTAGAGTGCTGTGGAACATGAGACCCCAAATGAGTAAGTGTGAAACTGTCAGAGCTGGCAGAGGAGGTGGAAAATGTGAGTTCTCTTGTTTCAAGACAAAACCCAGAAACTTTTTCCTCATGTCTAAGTACAATATACACCATTGTCAACAGAAAGTAGAAACAGTTAGCAGCAGCATATAAAAGCATTTCCCAAAGCTACTACTAGTAATTTCAATATATTAACCACAGACAGTAATGGACAGCATCTTCAATTTGAATAGACATTTTCTGGGCATTCAAAGAACTCTGAACAAAGATGTGAATACTACTGAAGAGCTGTGAGATATTGAAGTAAAAAATAAATACTGATGGAAATTATTTCATTTCTTCATTGTCCATTGATTGTATGAAGTCCATTTTTTTCTGTTAGAAAAGGTAAATACTATATTTACTTTTACAGCTGCAGGAGTCTTAACAAAAAAAAACCAAAAAAAACCCCCAAGATTATTTTTTATAAAAGCTATACTAGTTCTTATATTGTCCAGAATTTAAGTCTTATTTGTAAAGAATAACTTGATTCAAATAACATCACAGTAAATTTAAGTCAGAGTCAAAGGAGAGTTTAGTTAAAGGTATTTTTGAATAACTTTCCACAAAAGACTTCATTCTCCTTCATGTCATGCTTGAAGAGCACAGAAGGCAGCAGGAACTTTCCAACTGACAAGTTTCAGAGCAAGTTGGTAACTGAATTGTGTCTATTCATGTTCATGTTGCTTGTGCTTAGCTATAGAAACAGATTCGTAATTAAGTTCTTCAATAAGCATGTTATGATTAAGCTACAAGAATAGTTGTTTAAACTGACTGTTATTAAAAGCCATTATTAAACAGGATTTTTTTCACTTCTGGATAATTTCAATAGCCTCTTTATCTTAGGGTGTTTCTTTCAAAGACATAGAATTGCATATCTATTTCAGTGTGATATCTTCCATTCTTCCTGTAGTTCCATTCCTTTATATAGCTATAATTTGTCTCAAGTTTTTGGTTTTTGTTTTTCCTTTAAGAGCCTGTATTTCCTTTTGTTGTAGTATACATAATATCTTTTACCAGAATAACTAGGTTATTATGTAAACACAAATATACATTAAAATGGAAATACCAAACACTGAAAACCTACATAAACAAACACATACCTCAGTGTGCTTAGGCATAAATAGATAGTAATAGGACTAAGTAAAAAAAAATTAAGAGATTACATTTTCACATATTATCTAGATACACTAGTTATACTATACTAGTTATACTATCTAGTTATACTTCATTTTCCAGGAGTGAAAAATTAACAGATGCAGTAGTCATGATCATGAAGATATATTTTACTCTGCTACATAACTTTAAATTCAGTGCGGGAACAAAAAAAAATATGTGTAAGTGGAGGACTGAGGTAAAGTAGGCTTCTGCAGATAATTTGAGTCAAGGTAACATATAAGAGCAGATAGCACAAGAGTAGTACCTCAGCTGCAAAAGGAGTTAAGAAAAGGTGAGCTTGGTCCCCAGGAGGATTTGGGACAGTGAAAAAAGGCATGGAAATGGCCAAGGTAGTCAAACACTGAAACAGGTAGCCTAAAGAGATTGTGGTGTTTCCATTCTTGGAGATATTCAAAACTCATCTAGACACAGCTCTAAGCAACCTTCTCTAAGAGGGTGTGGTGTAAGATGTTGGACTAGTGAACCATACTTCTCTTCCAATGTACATGATTCTACTAAAATATTTTCAATATTCTAAGGAATTGTATTAAGAAGAAAATAAAATTAATTCAGTTTGGATTTTTTTCCTAACAAAATCATCTTCCTAACAGGTATTCTTTAGTTCATAAAAATTTAAACCTGTATGATTAGTGGTTACTTCTATTCACAGATATTCTTAATGAGCTACATGTATCATTACCAAAATTGTATTATAGTGAGAGTAATGAATGACCTCCTGTTCGTACATCGTATGTATAATATTTGAGAGGTACTCTAAAGGAAATTTAAGCACATCTATGTATAAAATCTGGTTTCCGTTCTTAGGCATCACACTTCCTTTCTTCCTTCCTTTCTTCCTTCATTATAATATTTATAAACAAAGAAAGAGTCTATTTTACTTTCTTATGAAGATGTTTAGAATGCTACTTTAAATATACAGTGTTCATATGGAAATCTACTAACAAAAACCAGTTTTTCCTTTAATAACCAAAGTTAAGCAAAACTGGTTTTAATTGAAAGAAACAGGAGTGAAGTTTTGAAACTTTTTCTGTGGAAAAAGGACCACACCTTTTCTGTAACCATGATTGTTTTTTCAGACTGGGAAATGGACAGTAGCCGAAGACATTTAAAATTAAAGCAATTATTGTGAAGTAATAGAATAATTATAGACTCAATTTGCTGCTTACCTTCTCACTTCTCCTTTACACAAAGGAAAATGGAGTGCTTCTATTTCTTTTCAAAATGTTGTGTGAAAACAAGGAAATAGGGCTGAATTTTGGTGGAAGTTATTGTAGTGGGTCTGTCTGAGCTGCTTTTCCTCATCCAGCCCTCATGCTGCAGTACTGGGAGCTGGAGAGTGTTGATAACACACCTGTGTTATGACTGACAGTGCTCACAGGGCACCAGAGGCTGGGGGGGCAAGATCAGGGAGGGGATACAGCCGACCTGAGCTGACCAGTGGGTATTCCATACCACATGACATCAGCTCAGCTGTAAAGGGAGAGGGCAGAAGGAGGATGGGGGAGCACTTGGCTTGTCCTCTGAGCGACTGCTATGTGTTCTGGAGCCCTGCTTCCTGGACTCGGCTGGACATTGCCTGCGGATGGGAAGTAGAGAATAGCATCTTTATCTATCACAACCCATGGTTCTTTTTTTTTTTCTATCTTATTCTCTCCCTGCATGCCATGCTGATGGAAGTTGGGAGGAGTGACAGAAGGGCTTGGTGGGCACCTGGTGCCCAGACAGGATAAACCCACCACAGTTATTTTCTACTTTTATTCCTTTTTTAGTTTACATTTCTGATGTATGTATGGAATTACTTGAACTACATTTCTTAAATTAATAGCAATATTGCACAATAAAATAATAATATTTAACTTCCTGATACAGAAATTTCCAGGATTTTTAACTGTTTAATATTTTGTTTTGAATAATATTCATCATATTGCTTTTGGCTCTGGTATTTATTTACAATAATAGCTACAAATGTAATTATTTGGTAATATGGTTATGTCAGAATGTTGTTGAACTACTGAAAATATTTTGAAACTATGGAGCAAATAAAACAACAGAAGGTTCAAAACCTGATGATCATGTAGGAATTTGTCCATTGAAACCTACTTAAAGGTATCAAATTATGTAAAGATATTAAAACAACTTTGCAATATTAGCTTATTGAGAAAAGGTCTAAACGTGAAAGAATTTGCAGCTGTGATACAGTGATGAGAAAATCAAACATACTAATGAGCTAGTGCAAAGGGCATCAACTATATCAGTAATAGAAGTGTTAGTTCTTAAAAAAATGTTCAAACTGCAATGCAAGCAGTGAGGGAGGGTTTGACATTTTCTTTTTAAACATCACTGTAGGTATGAACTTTGTCTTTATCCTTCTCTATAAGTAAACCTACCAGGATTTGAACTTTCCTGTGGAGGTGGTGAAGTCACAAAACTGTATTTAAAAATGGGATATATTCAATTATGATCCAATTCACTATTTTCTGTAATACCTTTTGAAGTGTCTGATGCTGAGAAATCACAGACTGTGCAGATCCAGATAACAGAGATGCTCACAAGTGCTCTTTTAGATGCTTTACTGAGTCACAGTAAGATTTCTGCTTTATATTTGCTGTAGAGCAAAATGGATTTTAGTCTGAATTCTCCCTCACATCCTTCTCCCTCTACAAATATCTCTAATATCATCTCACTAAAAAAATTAAGAAAAAGCCCATACTGAATCTAGAACTACTGTGCTTTCCTGAATTAGGGCTGCAGTGAAAAGATGGCTTGCTTGGATCTCATAAAAACTAGAAGTTCTTGAAGTTCAGTACAGAAAATTTTGAAGAAAACAGTATATATGACAGTATGGCTAAAGCTCTGGTCTAACACTAAAAATATGTATTTTGATTCTTGGTCACAGATAAAGTGTGTCCTTGAGCAAAGGACACTTTGCTTCTCAAAGAATTTAGACATCAGATTGCGAGATCCAGAGCCAATAAAATTGCTGATAATTTTTTCATGTGCTTTGAATCAAACCTTCAATCCTATAATTTCTTTTTCTTCTTTTACTTCATAGTTTGTCCTTGCTTTCTTTGTCCTTTTCAACTCATATATTGTGAAGAGGGGTCCAATCTAAGTGACACTATATTACAAAAATAAATCATAAGACTACTGTGAAGGTTTATACAATGTATTCACTTACCTATTCATCCCATTTCCTATCAGTGGAAAAAGAATCAGTAGGACAAAAAGCAGAAGCCTCTTAGCAGCTGTTAAACATTTATATGTCTAAAACATCACTGGGCAGATTTTAGAAAACAAAACTCTGTGTAGGTTTGTTAGTGAGAAATCAAAAGATATATTCTGACTGGATCTGCTTCTGTTAAGCTGACTACACAGTAGTGGTAAATATTTCTTAGATAAGAAGGCTTTATAGCCATGTACCAGGACACTGTTATAACCACAAGAACACTCACATGGCAGAAAGAGCTTTGGTTTCTGTCTCTTTCCTTATCCATTTGTGCTTCCTAAGAAATATAAAGTCCTGGGAGAAGCTGTCTTAGAAATACAGGATAGAGTTCCATCCTCTGAATCACGGTTCAAAAGAGATATCTGATCTAATTTTATACAAGGAACAGTAATATCATTATTTGGTTGGTTTGGTTTTTTTTTTTTTTTTTTTTGGTAGTTTTCCATTCTAGCTGTTGTGTATCCCAATCTGAGAATTTGGCTGTCTCCAGACAACTTGCATGACTAATTTTCTTTTGGTGAATTGCATGCTTGCAGCCAGGTGTCTTTTAAGTTTTGCAATTCTGAACACTGCAATGTCTAAGTATTCTTTTTGAATCTCTGCATTTACCCTCACTTCTCCAAAAAAGTTACTCTCCTAACCGGAGAGAGCTACCTCTAGGACATTTTAAAAGCTTGTTGGTTTTGTTTGTTTGTTTGTTTTTCTGGTGCACGTAAAAAATTACTTTTGCCCGTGTTCATCTCTGAGACAAAAAGATATCAGATGGCACCATCTTCAAATTTTACTGAAGTTAAGCAAGATGTTCTAGTAGAAACTATGTGGATTTATAAGAGAGAGAGAGAAAAAATAATTAGTGTTTCTTTAAGAAAAGAAAGAGCAGAGGAGAAATATATTCCAAGCTTTAAAATATCCTTATAAGTAAACATGACTAATGCTCCAAAGAAAAACAATACATTGTTTTTAAGTTCTGCTATGTCTTTGTCCATCTCCCCACTGAATTTCAAATTGTGAGGACATTCTCATGAAAGCAAAATATATTTTTTTCTATTTAACAATTTTCAGTGATGGTACATCAACTGAAGTAATAACCTGTGCTATGACATCAAAGACATTTAGTCCCAAGCCAGCTGTAATGTTACAAACAGATGATTATGATTTGCTAGAGATAAAATAGTGAAAGCGAGAACGATCTTTAGAAATGAGCCCTGTGTTTATTCAAATATCTTTGGTATAAAAAGATTATGATGGAAAGAAAAAGTAAAAGCTGATTCTAAATATAATTATTATCAAAGTCTTTTGTCAAGCTGTTGTTGGTCTTTAACAGGATTCTATACTATGCTGTCATGGTTTGAAACCTCTCAGCATCCAAAGACCACACAGCCACTCCCACTCACTCATTCTTTCCTGCCCTGGGAGAGACAATTGGAGAGGTAAATGTAAGGAGTCTCAGAGGTTGAGATAAAAACAATTTTATAATTGAAATTAAATACAATTAGAATAACAATGATAAAAATAACAGAATATACAAATGAATGATGCAAAATGCAATTGCTCCCCACCTGCTGACCAATGCCCAGCCCATTCCTGGATAGCTATCCCAGAGTAGAAAAAAATCCCAAGACCACAGTCCCAGAAGAGCCCCTGATTCCTAGTCCACACTCATTTATATACTGACCATTATGTTATATGATATGGAATATTCCCTTGTCCAGTTTGGTGCATTGATTTGGCTATGCTCCCATCCAGCTTCTGGGGCATCTTCACAGTAACAAGGCAAGGAAGTTGAGAAGTCCTTGATTTCTTAGCAACGACAAAAAACATTAGTATATAATCCACATTATTCTCATACTAATTTTCATACTGAATACAAAACATAACACTATTCTAGCTACTAAGAAGAAAAAAATTACATCTTTCCTGGCCAAAACCAGGACACGTATTTTCTGCACAGCTCTCCCTTTGGATCCTTTTTGAACATACAGTGTAAAAAATAAATATGCTGTTTTTATTGGCACCTAGAAGGAAGCTATTGTTTTTATTTTCAACAGCTGAAAATAAAACAAGAAAACTTGTTCTGAAAAAAACAAAAGAGCAACCCCTTTCTAATAAATATAAAATGAACATAAACACCAGTAATTCATACATTTCAAAATTCTTACATTGTCTCTAAACGTGTGTCAGTTTCCAGAATCATTTATATGACACTTAGACTGAAATAGTAGGCTTTATTTTTGTTCAGAGTAATTTTTAACAGTGTTAGATTCACAGAAATTGTTTATTGTCATTTCTCTGTTTTTGCAGTCATTTCCTTCATTTAATTTTAAAGCAGTTTATTTTAAGAAATTTAAGATTACAAAGGGATGATGGCAGTGATGATGGGTGATTTAACTGAATGATATGCTGGAAATCCTCAATCACAATGGTATAGAGACCACTATGTTATTTATCAGTATTTCCACAATGTATATCTCTGTACACAGAAACATGACAAGCAATGAAAATGAATATATTCTTTGGGTAGGAAAATATCTTACCTACCCTAAATTGTTTCTCAGAAAAGTGTGTAAGTCTTTGTGAAAACAAACCAAACCAAAATGAACAATAACACTCCCCCAAAACAAACAAGCACCACAAAACAAAAAAACAACATGCAAAACAGAAGTCATTGTGTAACATTTGTTACTGTATTTATTTTGAAATGTGGAATAAACTTTCAAATATACACAGAATCATACTTTCAGTATGTTCTAGTTAAGCATTTGTGCATTTATCATACCAGACTGCATATAGACCATTAGCCATGGGCTAAATTCCTGCATTACACATTTAAGTAGCTATATGTTCGCCATTCATATATATGACAAGTGGGGAAAAAAAGCCCAAACAAACAAAAAACTCCACCTCAATCATATGTTCATTAATTTCATTCTTCTATCTATCTATCTATCTATCTATCTATCTATCTATCTTTAAAAATGTACATCTTTCTGGAGGCATAGTATTATATGTCAGTAACTCTTCAGGCAACAGAAAGAAGAAATAATTCTTCGGTACTACAGTGCTACACTTGCAAGTAGTCAAAACCAAATTTTGTTAATTGCCTTAATTGTACAAATGAAAAGTCATTTATTTTCATTTCTATTCCTTTATTAGCAAAAAAAATTCATAGGATTGCTATGTTTTAAATGGTAAATGTAAGCAATAGGTTTGTTTAGCTTTTCCTCACTATTGAAACAGATATAGTAAAATTACAGTTGAAAATAAATTAACTCACATTTTCAATCAAAAGAACTGAATTTATCAAGTATTATACTCCGAATCTCAAACTGAGTTAGTTTAATATTAATCTGAAATGAAAAACTAGATAATTTTGAAAAACTCTAAATATTATTTTTATAAGATTAAATTCCTTTTAATTCACAATAAAAGAACCTGTACAATTGTCAATTACATTTGTGAAATATCTCAAGATTTTGTTATAAAGACAGAAATATGTTATGTAATATAATGTATAATAAGAAGCAAGCAAATATACTTTACAGTAGCTTTTAGTTCAGTCTTGTCATACACAGATGGAGGGTGACTGGGTATTTTGTGATTAGGGTTCTAAAGAGTAACTGCTCTTGGCAAGTATTTTGAGGCACTTCTCCTGTATGTTGTCTGGTAACTTTTTTGGGAGTCTGAATCTCTGTAGCCCCAGTATCACATCAGCTGTCTCATGTTAAGAGGAAGTGAATTCATAACTTGGAAAATAACGGGAGTTTGGGTAATGAATCAAGTACTTACTGAACAAGTCTATAATTTGTTGTGTTCTAGTGAAAAGCACCACTATGACCATTTCATTTTTATCCGCTCTTAGCAAGTAATGTTCACTCAGACAACATTACAAGCAATGTGTAAAGAAGATTGCTATTAGTAGTTGTACATGCAGTTCCTGGAAGAAACATTCTGACATTAAGTATAAAGATTCTTGGAGAAGGACACTTATAAATCAACAGGATTTCTATATTTAAAGCAAAGGGTTTGAAAAACAGGTTTATGTTTTTTAAATGTTACTCACATTTTTCATCATTTTTATGTTTGCTCATGTTTTATTAGATATGTGAAATAAAAATTCAGATCTAGAATTGAATGTGAATCCACATTTTCCAGATTTCAGTGCTTATAGAAGAATCAAAGATAATACTGCATCATTTACGGGGAGAGCAGCCAAAAGTTAAAAGGTGCCTCTCTGTGTTTTCATTTCCCCAAAGTCAGAAGAGAGGAAGTACCTGAAACAGTATCTGGTTAAAAATAATTTCCTACTCTAATTAATGCGGTCAGTGTTGACACTGAGTAATGAGTTCTTAAAAAAACCCAATAGATCAGCTTCTTCTGTGTCATTTAAACCCACCATAATAAGATAAGAAGGAAGTTTTCATTGTGGGATTTTTTTTTTTTTCCCTAAACACAGACTCCTAATGTTTCCAGGACACTGTTTGTTGTAAGACTTTGATAAATATGGTAACACAGAATAAATCCATAGATTAGCTGAGAGTCTGAAAATTAATATATATTTTCTCTATAGAAAGTGAACATTCCCTAGAAAATTATTATGTAATATGGCCAAAAGGGCAGCACACTTCCAGTGTAGAAAAGTCAGTGGGAATTAACCGAAAGATGTACTCTAATTCTGACATTGAAATTTCAGCAGTAGAAAAAGATGTTTTCCCACACTGTTCCCATTTTTATTTGCCTTGGGTCACTTTAAAATATTAGCCCAAAGAAATCCAAGTTTTTCTTTGTAATGATTCTGATGGGATGTCTGAGTTACAAACTGACAGTATCTAAGACAAGTGTTATGTTTATGGTTTATTTTCATTATTAAAAGGAAACTATATCAGCATGAAAAAAGTACAAGTACAAACTTATCTCAAATTGAACAAACAGTTGTTACATGCCCTTTTTTTTATGGAATTTATGTTCACCTTCAGGAACAATAGAACAATTTAATGGAGTCATATTTTTTCTTAAGGGACACATCAGCTGCAGAAGCTTTGATTTGGTGTCAACCCTTGGAGATATAATGAAGACTAATGTTGACTAAATGTCAAAGAAAAAACATTTGGAAAAATGGAAAGTGATCAAAAAGAGGTCTTCCATTGCTCTGTGAGGTACTTTTGAGTTTTACAGATTCTCTTGTGGATCTTTAGCGTTATCAGCATGTTGATCAGATTGTTCATATTGTATATGCCAATTTTTGCTCTTAGATGTACGTGTGGATATCTGAAATGCCCTAGAATATCTCAAATAGTAACAAACAGCTATGGTTAGACCGCTGAATTGAATAGCCATCAGAAATAATTTCAGACATTAAGGACTTAGTTTACATGATGATACCTCCATTTGGACACCCACATTTTGCTCTCTGCACCTTGGTTTTAAAACTGCCCTATAAGACGATCTCAGATATATTTATGTTCCTATTCTTATTGTCTTTTTAGTTAATTATTTCCAGTTATTCTGTTACTGATCAGTCTAAGCATTTTACTAGTGTGGAAACTTTCTTAGAATAAAGTCTCAATCTTTTTTTCTTTTCTATCTTATTTTAATGCCTCCGAGACAAGTTGTAAAATGCAATACAAAACAAATACAGTAGTTTTTGGAAAAAATGTGACTTTACAGATAGAGGAGAAGGTTATACAATTATATAATAGTAGAATATAAGCATAGAACAATTTGGTTTGGAAGGGACCTTAAAAGATCATCTAGTTCCAACAACACTGCCACAGGGAAGGACATTTTCCATTAAGACAAGGCCACTCAAAGCTACATCCAACCTGACTTTGACCATTTCCAATTACAGGCATCTACAACTTCTCTGGGAAACCTGTTCCAGTGTCTCACCACCTTCATAGTAAAAAATGTCTTCCTTCTGTTGTCCTGGTTTGAGTGAAAACAGAACTAATTCTGTTCAGTAATTTTACTTTTCAGCTCAGTTCTTTTAATTAAC